>JXCR01103868.1:4180-19957 GCA_002079205.1 Phalaenopsis hybrid cultivar | reverse complement strand
TATATATATATATATATATATATATATAGATATATTTGTGTGCGTGTGTTGTTCAGGCATTACCTGAGCTGCTATGGATCGAACATTTGTCGAGGCACTAACTAGTGGCAAAGATAAAGTTGTATATAATTCTATGTTATTTCCACAGTCTTTCCGTGAGTCTCTTTGTGCAGATGGATACTACAGTCTCATCAAAAAAGCAAGTAAAAAAAATAGAAAACCTGTGATTTATCTAATTAATAATGAAAATATTATTTTGGCATCCTCTTATCGGTTAGCTTTGTTAGAAAAATTCTTATATGGGCACTCAAAACTTGAACATATCATAAGAGAATTTGAGTCTATGAATATGGCGGGTAAGTGGCAAATTTTTCTATTGGATAGGAGGCACATTCTTATCCAGCTTGCTAATGAAGAGGATTACATGAGGTTATTTGCTAGGAGGATTATGCAGGTTGAGAAAAGAGCTAGAAGATACTGAAATGGTCTGCATATTTTGTTCCACATACCGAGCCCACTGTTATACTGCTTGGATTCATTTTCCTGGTTTAAATTTCACTTATTCAATCATGAAATTCTATTCTCAATAACAACAATTTTTGGGAAACCGTTAAAGGTGGATTCTCCTAATTTTACCTTGTCTAGACTTTATCAGCCAAGGTTTTAGTTGAAAAATACATAACCCAAGTGGCTCTAGAAGAGGTTTGGATAGGCTCAACACACAAAGGATATTAGTGATTATAGAGCAATGCTCTTTATACTATTCTAACTATAGAATGTTTGGCCATTCATCTGATAAATGTTATCACCAACATCCAAAATTAAAAAAAATTAAATTTCAAAGGTGGGGACCCTGTGATGCCTACTCCTAAACATGTTGAGGGTGTAGTGCCGTTGGTGGCCACTACATTGGCTAATAATGGGGTTGTTGGCAATTTTTTTGCTCAAGTGGCTGATTTTGGTTAGGCTTAGGGTTTTGGTGTTATGATTTCTTCTGAGGTTGTGGTGTCTGCTGAGGTTGTTGGGCTGGCTACTATGACTTCGATTATTCAAAAGTTCAATAAGACAAAGAAGAAGAAATCTAAAATGTTGCATCTAAGTGATAGGAATATCATAAATGCTGATGTGATTTATTATTCTGATGGTGGCACACCCCCCCTCCCCACCTCAAGAGACACACCCCACACACACCTTCAATTCCCTCTCTTGAAGAGACACCCCCTTATAATAACCCTTGAATTCCCCAAGAGTCATTTCAGATGCCCCTTCAAAATAAAAACCGATTCTGGCACCTAGACACCCAACCCTGGCGCTTAGGACCAGTCTTATAGAAGCAATGAAATAACTCTATGGTGCTAATGCACCAAGTGATAATTTCCTTTGTTGCTCCATTTGCCTCCAAATTGCTCCATTTTCGCTCCATTTGTTCCAATTGCATAACCTTTTGCACCTGTAATCAAAAATATAAAAATACAAAATATAAAAATACAAAAAAATATCTTCCATTAAAGTGCAATATCACAAAAAAATAAGCATTAAATGTATATAAAAAAGTAGCATGACTCGACCCACAATTGTGCAATTATTTATGTTCTAAATGATGGCAAAAAACTTGACCCAATTTATATTTAGCGGCTGGTGTGCAAAATAAATATGTGATGAAATTGATTAATGGCTTACAAACCAAATATAATAACTCATGATTGTGGGTTTCACTTAAAGAATTTTATAGTTTTGTCCCATAAATGTGATATTGAAACTCTTAGAAAAATCCTCAATAATTCAAGTTGAAACTAATGTGTAAGGATATTTAGTAATCAAGTTAGGAATTCTGATTTTCTATTCATTTCAAAAATAACTATAATTTGTCACACTAAGGAATCTTAGAAAAATTAAAAGAAAATAATTATATGAGAAGTCTACTAGTAAAGAGAATAATACTTCTAAAAATTAAGAATAAGCTCAGAAGTGCAAATAAGTTTTTTTCCTTTAAGATAGTTCAACTGAAGCCAATTTTTAATTAGGCATCTCCTCAAGCTTCTCCCCATACATTATTCTTTTTGCTCTCTTTTTTTCGTTTGATTTTGCTTTTCTTTTTCTTTTAGGATCATTTCCAATCCTTATCTTTTTTTTTTCTTTTTATGTAAGGATTACTATATTTGGATATCTTCTAATGTTTCTGAACTTCACTATCCTCTTCCTAAATTTAAAAACTTCTCACATTTCCTTACATGATAATGCATAATAGTACAATAATGATTTTTCATAGAGTCTCTAATTCTTTTTAAAGTGAAGATCTAAAATCTTTAGTGTTTCAAAAATACAATTTTTCCTACTCTGAATAGTAAAAGAATATTCTTATACTTTTATACTAAATAAGTTAACTTTAGAATTACCCTTTATTACCAAAAAATTTTACTTAATTTTACTATAATATTTATAAAATAAAAAATATAATTATCCAAAGTTAACACCACATACCACAGGTTATGTTAAAATAATTTTAAAAATATATAATTTGTTGAGGATAAATAAAGTTTAGTTTTAGAAAGTTTTTCTCCGTCCCCTAAACTTGAATTTTTAAATAGTGTAAAAGATCAAAGTATACAACAAGTGTTAAGAGAGAAAATTTTAACAAAATTAGTTATAACAGGGTACTAAAAATATAAACAGTACAGGTGCAAATAGTAAAAATAGGTGTTGAGTAGTTGTACATCTAAAATAAATATGTGTAACATAGAAATTGAACAGTAAAAAACTGCTCAAACACACAAGCAATATAAACCAAATTGGAGCAAGATTAAACAATAAAAAAAAGAAATATAGTAAATAAGTTCAACATACAACAAAAAGTACAAAAATAAATAGAATATACATGAAGGAGCTACAATAGAAAAATAATCAAGACTTCCTAATCCTCCTCCTCCTCCTTATCATCATCATCTACATCTTCATCCGTCATCTTTTGGTGCTCAAAAGGAAGGTAGTGAGGTTAACTAGGAAACTCAACACTATGGTCACCACACAGATAACACACTAAGGAAGTGTTGAAGCTGGCTTCATAATCACTCTTCCTTCTCAAGTATTGTTCTAGGTGGTCCCAATGACTTTCATTATCATGAAAAAAACATTGAATTAAAAACATATCTGATTGAAATTCCAAGTTCTGATCTCTAAGTTCTTCCCAAGCACCAATAGGTGGAACCGTAGTACTAGAGGTAGAAGGTCTAGAGGTAGAATTAGACAAAAAATCAGAAGTTGTACCTCAAGATCTCCCATAAATGTCCACAATAGAATTTACAATAGGATTTAGTGGCTTTAATTTCTCCTCCAAAGTCTGATATTTCACTCCAGATCCCTTGTAGATAGTAAAGATAAGGGAAGGGAACCCAAAACTTCAGAAGAACTAGCCTTGTGGAGGTATAAATGGCCTTGAAGATGAGAGAGCCAACATCAATGAGTTTTATTTTTTGAATGAAATAATTCAATATGGCTCTCTCACAAGTCACCTCACTCAAATGGTTCAAGGTAGTAGTCGAGCAGAAATAAAATAGTGTCATACCTTTGATGGGTATTAAATGTAGAAGAAAAGTTTACCTTATGCTCGTTCCTGATCTTCAAAACTCCATGCCCATCATTAAGATATGCAATAGTCTCATCTAGCTTAGATTCAGAAGGCTCAAACTCTAAATAGCAACAATCTAGCGAATGAGATAAACCATATAACACATTCATCCTCTCGGAGGTGAACTTAACTCCCCTTCCTTGAACAAATACCTCATCCTCTAGAGCTTCAAGTAGATTCACATAAAATTATCTCACAACCAAAACAATCGCTACAAAAGTGAAGTAGTATAAAACCTCTCAGTGTTGAGTGTTGAGCAACAATCAAATTTTCTGCCACCCCACTAAGCTTCGCTCAACAATGAACTTCCTTGATAACAGAAAATCGTCGTATCTATCTTGTGCTTTGCGATTAAAAAACTTTGTGTTGTAAAAAACTTCTTTCTCATTTCCTCTCTTTGTTTTAGGATCCATTTAAAAAATCTAGAAAAATTTAAAATAAATTGATATCTTAGTTTTGAAGGCTCCTACAAGTGATTTTCAAGCAAATGAAGCTTCGAACCATGAATTGTGATTAGCTGAGTGGATTGATGGCTGATGAAAAATATCCCTTAGTATAGTTATCTTAGGAAGAGAATCCCCTAATTTTGGAGACCCTTGGTACATGGCTCATGTAGAGAGGGCTAGGTGGATCTATCCTAGTTCCTAGGGTTCCAATGTTGGTTGTGGTGGCCATGGTTTGGTCAATTTGAATAGGTTTGGTCAAGTTTGGGGTTTAGGTTTAAATTTGGGCTTTTGGTTCAAACTTGGGTATAGGTTCAATTTGGGTCAATTAATTGATCAAATTGATGTGGATGATTGTCATGAGAAACTTGGAAAAGGAATTGGGTGATTTTGAATTGATTTGGGGGTTCAATTTAGTGGAATTTGGCTCATGGTCAATTTTGGGGAATTTGGGCTAGACTTGAGTATGGATTGGGCTAGCTTTTTGATTTGGGTCAATTGAAAGTTCACATTGGTTTAAGGGACTGTGATGAAGAGTTTTGGATATCAATTGGGCGGAAATTGTGGAGTTAATAAGTTCAACTTGGTGACATTTGGGTATTAGGGCAAAATTCGGGATTTTTAAATTGGGTTTAAAATTTGGTTTTGAAATATGCTCAAATGGGCTTGAATTTGGTTTTAATTGGGAGTAGATATGATGAATTTTGATTTATAATTGAAATTAGGTGAGATTGTATTCAATTTGGTGAAAATTTGGGGTAAATTGAGGAATTTAGGCATTTAGGGGCAATTTGGAGAATTTGGTCAAAATATGCCAATTTGATCAAATTGGGCTCAATGGAGTGGTTCAAACTAGTTTTTGACACATTTGGCATGATGTTGGAGATTTTGAGAATTTTTGGAGTTTTTTGGGTATGAAGGGCATTTTGGTAATTTTTGGGATTTTGGGGTATTTTGAGAACTTTGAAAAATTTGTGGTATTTTGGTTACCTTGAGTGATTTGGAATGGTTAGAAATGATTTTTGAAGAGATTTTGAGAATTTGGATAATTTTGGGAATTTTTTTGCAAAATTTAGGGTTTTGGGGAATTTGGTAATTTGGTGAAGTTAATTAAGAATTTGGCAAAATTGGGATTGATTGAGAGTGTTAATCATGAGGCTACCCTATTGAGCCATGAGACCAAGGGAACTCCAATTTTGGATCCTCCATGTGTTGGTCTTAGCCAAACCTTAGCCTAAGCCTAATGGTTTAGAGGACCATCCACATGAGTTTCTAATAGAGTAAGGGATCAAGCTAGGCATGATGTTGTGAGTGTAGGTGACGGCTATTAAGTGTGTGTGTGCAAGACTGATCAAGACCACACCACCTTAGGGATAACCCTAAAAAAAATTTTCTTATAGGGACTCCTCTTGAGCTCCCTCATATTGGCTGCACCTACTAAGTGCTAGAGGTCAGAACCAACATGTGGAACTTTAAGATGAACAAAGAAGCATTTAGAATTTCTATTGGTGAGGGTTCCATAACTAGTCCTCTAGGAATAATCAATAGGAAAATCCTATGGCTAGATCCTAGGCTTCTAAGGAAGAAATTAGACCTCAACCAAAAGTGGTCAAAAAATGGACCCCCAATAGGTGTGGTGTCCAAAGTGGGACCCCCAATAGGTTTGGTATGCAAAGTGAGCACACCACATGTATTGGCATAGACCAAATTGATCAATAAAGCTAACACAACTATCTGAGCCAACATGCTCAGAGCAAAAAAGAGGAAAAGTGGAGAAGCTTTTCGCTAGAGAGTATCGAAGGAATCCTCAATCAAATTTAAAGACTCTAGAACTCTCAGCAGGAATCAGAAGGTGTACCTTAAGGATGTCAATTTCAAGAGTGAATTTGCAATTCACAAGGTGATTTGTTCTTGCTAACCTAAGTGAGGGGCTACGTGATGGATTTGCGAAGATATACATCAGAGAAACTGATGTCTGCAATAAAGATTCGATTTGATTTCAATGTTTTAATCTTAAATTCAATTTTTTATGAAAAGATTTAATTTTTGAAAGGTGGAAATATGTGAAGAGGTCAGATTAGGATAGATTGCACAGGGACTCACATCCAACCTCAAAAGATTGATCAAAGGAAAGGAGTTCTACATTGGGAAGGAAAGCACAAAGACTCACATCTAACCCGAGAGGTAATGAAAGTGCGGAGAAGTGAGAATAGGATGCCTTACTCCATTTAAGGTGGAATTATACCTATGTAAAAAATTTGTGTAGAGAATCAGATGCCTTACTCCATTTAAGGTAGCCTTAGACCTATCTCAAAACATGAGAATAGGACGCCTTACTCCATTTAAGGTGGTCTTATACCTATCTCGAGGACTTATAGAGAATTGGATGCCATACTACATTTAAGGTGGCGTTAGACAAATCTTAAAAATGAGAATAGAGTGACTTCTGATACTCCTAAAATATATAGTATTTTTATACACATTTTTATACCTATTTTTGAGATATTGCGCTTTAATGGAAGGTATTTGTGTATTTTTTCTTCAGGTACAACTAAAAAGGTGAAAAATGACAAAAGGAGTGAAAAAGGATCAAATATGAAGCAAAAATGCAAAAATGATGCAAAAATATTTTGGCGCCTAAGCACGAGATCCGACTCTTAAGCACTGGTGAAACAAAGAAGGTCACGCCTAAGCGCCAGAGGCCCTGCGCTTAAGCGCCAATGACAATTACATGATGGGTTAATTCATTTTGACGAATTTTAAAGGAACATTTGAGACACCTATTGGCTAAAGAGGGTGGTTATGACCACTAGAAATGAAAATATAGTAAAAAGACTTGTGAAAGGAGGCATTCTTTGGAGAATACATCAAATTTGGACACATTTTGAAGAAATACCAACGCACCTCTTGGAAAACTATAAAAAGAGAGGCTTGGGACTTTTGAGGTGTGCTTCTTCTAATCTCCTTAAGGGCTGCTTCTAGGCTCTTTAAGTGTTCCTTTTAGATTCTTCTTTGCTGTAATTTCTGAGAGAGGCTGTAAAACACCAATATCTACTTTTATTTTAGTTTTAGTTTTTAGTTTTAGAGAGTTAAGAGTGTTGTATGAAGAGAAGAGATTCAAAGGAACTTCAAGAGTTTGGTGGAGGATTGAGATAATTTTTTATCTTTTTGTTACTACATTTGGTATTAATTGAGACTTCTTGTTCGTTTGACAATGATTTCTGCTTTTAAACTGAAGTGTGTTTTTGTTTTCTCCTGAGTAGTTTTCTTTATCTTTTCTTCTTAAAATATAAGTAATTAAAGTATTGGATGGAAGTTGTGGAGAGTATTGATCTTTAATGTTGGAAGAAGATGAAATGATTTAACTCTATGTACTTCATTTACTTCTTGATTTGGCCCATTGAGATGTTAAAATTTGTTGTGAGAACATTTAAGAACAGGGATGATATTGTCTCAGTCAACAATTGGAAAGAATTACATGAGATTAATGGATGAGAATGTAATTCATACGATTGAGTGCAAATAAATAGGGAAATAATCTATGAAGGGTGTAGAATTAGTGGACCTTAATGTGACTGGTTAAAGCCCCTAACTTAATTTATTGTTTTAGGTTTTGATACGAGATGTTAGCCCCAAGGTGGATGGAATCAAGGGAACTCTAGAGTGAGAGCTGGTGTCTTCCCTGCCTAGTCGGTCTTCAAAACTATTCAAACTTTAAATTAGCCAATGTTCTTTATAGCATCTCTAGAAAGGGTAAAGAATAATAATGCTCCTATTTGGCACAACACAATTTTGAATACTTCCACAACATAATTCATATACTTATTACTGATTCATGGTAAGGAAAAAGATATTTCATATTTAGTGCTTCTTATATTACAAAAACTCAAGTTATCTTTAGAAGTTGTTGTTATTTTATCAAAATATCAAAAATATCAAAAAGAATTAAACTTTAATTACTGTGATAATATCTTTAGTTTAAGTAATTATTTTCTTAAAATAAAAGTTATTACTTGTGCATATTGTGAACAATCCATGTGGGTTCGATATTCAGGACTTTATCAAAAAGTCCTATATTACTTGATAAAGATAAGTACNAAAGTAGGAAAGATAAGTGGAGAATATAATTGCATATATTGTTATACTGTTGCATAAGAACAGTCGGGATCAAGTTCTTGGTGCCGTTGCCGGGGATTAAAATTAAGAAAAAATAAAAATTTGGATTGCAATTTAGATTTCAATTGAAATTGGGATTGAAATTAAATTGTAATTTAATTAAAAATAAATTTTTTATTTTTAGAAAGCCTTATTTAAACTTTAAGAATTTTATAAAAATATTTTAGTGTTGTGTTTTTATATCAAGTATCTTATTTTTGTTTTATGTTAGTGTATGTGTAGTTTAGTTCTGACGGACTAATGCCCTACGATTCTGAATTAGAGAGAACTGTTAAGAAAATAAAAAAAAGCAAAAAAATTAAAAATTTTGAAAAGTCTAAAAAAAATACGGAAATGGCAGATCAAAATAATCAAAATGCTGAAATTCATCAAGAATTTAGATCATTAAGAGATTATGCTAACCCTACAGTAGATGAACTTCATTTTAGTATTAAAAAACCTATTATAGTGGCTAATTCATTTGAGCATAAACCTGCTATTATCCAAATAGTATCAAATAATCAATTTGGGGGATCACCAACTGAAGATCCAAATTTATATCTTGCTAATTTCTTAAAATTGTGTGCTAAATTTAAATACGATGGTGTATCAGATGATGCCATAAGACTTAGGTTATTTCCTTTCTCACTGAGAGATAAAGCTAAGATATGGTTACATTCATTAGCACCTGAATTTATTAGAACTAGTGGTGATTTAGAACAAAAATTCCTTGCTAAATATTTTCCACCATAAAAAACTGCTAAGCTTAGAAATGATACTACATCTTTTAATCAGTTTGAAGGGGAATCTATTCATGAAGCATAGGAATGATTTAAAGAGCTCTTAAGAAAGTGCCCACACCATGCTATACCAGATTAATTAATAATTCAAACATTTTATAATTGATTAGTTGGGTCTCTTAGATCTATTATCAATGTCACTGCTGGTGGTTCATTGATGTCAAAACTATTTCATGACGTTTATGCTTTAATTAAAGAAATGACTACCAATAAATTTTAATGGCCTTTTAAGAGGGTAAATATTAAAAAAGTAGCCAATATTCAAGAATCTGATGCATTTACTATGTTAGCAAATCAAGTTCCTGCAATTTAAAGGAAGTTAGACAAATTTGGAATGAATATTTCCCAACCAATTTCTATGATTGAAGAGAATTCATTAGGCCAAATGGTAGATTCTCAAGCATCATTAGAGACTTTTAATGTCATAAATAATAAGCAGAATAACCCATATTCAAACTATTATAACGCAGGTTGGAAGATCCATCCCAATTGTAACTGGAATAATACTTCAAGTGGTAATAATCAACATTGGGGTAGCAACCAAGTAAACCCATTTGGACGCTTGAACAACCAAGGGAATAATAATAATAGATCTACTTATCTTCCAGGTTTCAACAGTAATCCACAATTTAAGGAGAAGAAGTTATCTATAGAAGATGTAGTGTTACAAATGTAAAATCAGTTACAAAGTCAAGGAGCTACAATTAGAAATAATGAGAATCAACTTGGAAAAATAGAAAATTTATTAAGTAATAGTTCTCAAGGAACACTTCCTAGTAATACTGAAGTAAATCTGATAGACTAGAATAAAGAGAAAGTAAAAACCGTTCAACTTAGAAGCGAAAGAGAGTTGGAAGGTAGTGTTAAAAAAGAAACTAAAGTATAGAGAGAATAAATTGAAGAATCAAAAGAGGACGCTCCAAAAGATTCTGAAAGACCTATTTCTCTACTGAAATTTGATTTGGAAAAACCATCACCTCCATTTCCTCAAAGACTTCATCAACAAAAATTGGATAAGCAATTTTCAAAATTTATGGAATTTTTTAAGAAGCTTACAATTAATATTAATAAATGCCAAGATATGTAAAATTTGATGAAGGATATTCTCAATAGGAAAATGAAGTTTGAAGATAATGAGACTGTAGTACTTAGTGAGGAGTACAGTGCTATAATTTTAAAAAAACTTCCTGGAAGCTTAAAGATCCTGGTAGCTTTATAATTCCATGTGCAATAGTAGACAGATTTTATGAGAAAGCTTTAAGTGATTTAGGTGCAAGCATTAACCTTATGCCATTATTAATATTTAAAAGATTAGGATCAGAAGAAATAACCCCTACTACTGTAACTCTCCAGTTAGCAGATCGTTCAATAACATACCTTAAAGGAGTTACAGAAGATGTCCTAATGAAAGTTGATCAATTTTTCTTTCTTGTTGATTTCATTGTGTTAGATATGGGGGAAGATAAAGAAATACCTAAGATTTTGGGGAGACCTTTCCTAGCCCCAGGAAGAGCAATGACAGATGTGCAGAAAGGGTAATTAACTATGCACGTCAATGATCAAATGGTTACTTTTAACATTTTAAGATCAATGAAGTATCCTGCAAAAGGTAAAGATGATGAACGTTATATAATGGATGCTATAAGATATCTAAGTGAATGCCATTTTAAAAAAAATTATGAAGAAAAATCTAAAATCAAAGATTTGGAACACGAGCAAGAAGAGGAATTAGATCAACTTGAAGATGTTTATAAGGAAAATTCAAACAATGTTCGAGAAAATTTTGAAATTCTAGACACAAAAGAAAAAAGATAAATCAATTTGTCCAACGATTGAAAAACCTCCAAAACTTGAGTTGAAATTACTTCTTGATCATTTAAAATATGCCTTTTTAGGTGATTCCTCTACTTTAATAGTTATAATTTCCTCAAAATTAGTGATGGAAGAAGAAGAAAGATTGATGAAAATTTTGAAAAATTTTAAGGACAATAATTGATATTAAAGGAACCCGTCCTTCAATTTGTACGTATAGAATTCATATGGCAGAAAACTACAAGCCAAGGGCTAATCCTCAAAGGAGATTGAATCCTACTATGAAAGAAGTTGTAAAGAAAGAAATTCTAAAGTGGTTAGATATTGGAATTATCTACCCTATTTCAGATAGTGCATGGGTTAGTCCAATTCACTGCATTCCTAAGTAAGGAGGAGTGACTATGAATGTAAATGAACATAATAAGTTAATACTAATAAGACAAGTCATAGTATGGTGAATATGCATTGATTATAGAAAATTAAACCTTACTACTAGAAAAGATCATTTTCCATTTCCCTTTCTAGATCAGATGTTGGATAGACTAGCTGGGCATAAATAATTTTATTTTTTGGATGGATATACTGGTTATCACCAGATTTAAATAACTCCTGAAGATTAAGATAAAATAATGTTTATCAGTTTGTATGATACATTTGCTTTTAGAAGAATGCCCTTTGGTTTATGTATTGCCATGCTACATTTCAAATATGTTGATGGCTATTTTCTGTGACTTAATTAAAAAAGGGATTAAAGTCTTTATGGATGATTTTTCAGTGTTTGGAATTTCATTTGACTCATGTTTAGAGTATTTATCAAATTTCTTAAGCGCTGTGAAGAAACAAATTTAGTCCTTAATTGGGAAAAATGTCAATTTATGGTGGCAGGGGTGAATTGTATTAGGATATCAAAAATGGTATGGAAGTAGATCCTGCTAAAATTCAAGTGATCGCTAATTTACCTTATCCAACCAATGTAAGGGAAATTAGGTATTTTTTAGGACATGCTGAATTCTACAGGCTATATATTAAATACTTTTCAAAAATTGCTAAGCCTTTATGCCATTTACTGGAGAAAGATGCAATTTTCAATTTTGATGAAGAGTGCCTAAAAGTTTTTGAGTTATTAAAATAAAAATTAGTCATTGCACCAACTATAGTTTCTCCAGATTGGGGAAAATCTTTTGAGCTAATGTGTGATAGTGATTATGCTATTGGAGCTGTTTTAGGACAAAGATGTGATAAAATGTTCAAAGTAATTTACTATGCTAGTAAGACTCTTAGTGAAGCTCAAATTAAATATACAACAACTAAAAAAGAGTTTTTAGCAATAGTATATATTTTTGATAAATTTAGATCATACTTAATTGGAACTAAATATATATTGCATATAGATTATTCTGTTATTAAGTACTTAATGAAAAAGAAGGATACAAAACCTAGATTAATACGATGGGTTCTTCTTTTGCAAAAGTTTGATTTTATAATAGTAGATCGGAAGGGAACTGAAAATCAAATTGTTGACCATTTGTCCAGGCTTGAATCAGAAAAACCACTCTATTTGGAAAAAGAAATTAATGAACATTTTTTTGATGAAAAACTGTTCAACATTAATGAGTGGCGTATTCCGTGGTATGCTGAAATTGTGAAATTTCTTGTTAGTGATATTATACACTCTAGAATGACATACCAACATAACGGAAAATTTATATCTCAAGCTAAGACTTATTTTTGGGATGACCCATTTTTATATAAACAAGGGAAGGATCTTATTATTTGAAGATGTGTGCCTGTAGAAGAAACTTATGAAATTATCCAAAAATATTATAATTCTAATTTTGGGGGAAATTTTGGTGTTGATAAAACAACATAAAAAATTTAGAATTTGGATTTTATCGGCCTACTATCTTTAGAGATGTTAATGCTTATATCAAACTTGAGATAGATGTCAGCGTGTAGGAAATATTTTTAGAAGAAATGAGATGCCCTCAACTATATATTGGAAGTTAAGATATTTGATGTTTGGGGATTACATTTCATGGGACCATTTATAGCATATTTCAAAAATTTATATATACTGTTAGCAGTGGACTATGTATCCATATGGATCAAAGTTGTTGCTTTACCTAGATATGATGCTCAAAGCATCGTAAAATTTTAAAGAATGAATATATTTTGTAGATTTGGGATGCCAAGAGTACTCATAACTAACGAGGAAGTCATTTCAAAAATGCCATAATAGAGAAGTTATTAAAGAAATATCATATAAACCATAGAATTGCTACTGCTTATCATCCTCAGACAAGTGGTTTGGCTGAACTATCCAATTGAGAACTTAAAAGAATTATGGAAAAATCTGTGAATCCAATAAAAATGGATTGGTAAGTCAAACTTGACAATATTTTATGGGCTTATATGACTGCATATAGAACTCCAAAAAGAATGTCCCCACATAGGTTAATATTTAGGAAAGCTTTTCATTTACCAGTTGAACTTGAGCATAAAGCATATTGGGAGATTAAAGAGTTCAATTATAATTTAAAGGATGATGGTGAAAAATGATTATTGCAATTAAATGAACTTGAAGAGGTAAGGAATGAATCTTATGAGAGTGCTAAAATTTACAAAGAAAAGATGAAAATGTGGTATGATCGGAGCATTCAACTAAAAATTTTCAGTAAGGGCAAAAAGATTTGCTATATAATGTAAGGTTAAGATTATTTCTAGGCAAACTTAAGTCCAGTTGGATGGGCCCATTTGTTGTGATAAAAGTTTATCCATATGGAGTTGTGGATATTAAAGTTCATAAACCTGAGAAAATCTTTAAAGTGAATGGACATAGACTGAAACCCTATTTTATAGGGGACTAACTTAAATTAAGCAATCGTATGATATTGGGTCAACCAGAATAAGCACTGGTTATGTCGGATTGACGACGTAAAACCAAGCGCTATGTGGGATGCAACCCATAGTTATCACCGTGCTTTTGTTTTGAATTTTTTATGTGTGTGATTAAGAAAAATTAGGGTAGTATTTTAAGATTTTTATGTGTTAGTAATGATTTTAAGACTCTATTAAGTGACTTAGACATGTTAAAATGAGTCTTTGGACATTAAGCTGCCAGGTGCTAAATTAAGCACTGCCGCTTAAGCGCCAATATTCGACACTTATGCGCGAACGACAAAAAATTATGTGCTAATTTTGATTTCTAGAAGATTTAACCACAAATTAGTAACTTAAACGTGTCATGGCTAGACGTGTCTAGGAGTTATGGAAGGATTTTGGCCTATGAAAAGAAGAATTTTATAAATGATTTTCACCACAATTCAAATTCTAACCCTAAAAGTTAGAGAGAAAGAGAGATTTAGAGAAAATGTCTTCATAGGAGATGGATTTGAAGAAAAAGGAAGAGGCCATGAGTACGAAATTCATTAGTCATAGTGCACAAGAGATGTATAACAGTTTCTTAGTAATTAATATTGAAGGAATAGCAGAAAAGATCAACAAAATTGAGGCTGACGTGGCTTCAATTGAGGCAAAATTAAATGAAGTTAATGCACATCTAGAGCATATTGGATGGAAATTAAAAATGCAATTTAGCCATACCAGTTATATAGAGGAAGCAGATAAGGTGATGTATCTTAAGCAGAAATGAATTGAAGAAGATTGTATCAGAGCTTGTCACCACCGTCTGTTTTATCAACTCTAAATTCCAAATCCCAAGGAGAGACTAATGAGAGACAGGAATTTGTTCCAACAATTGAAGAATATAATTAAGTTCTACGCTATGATTTTCTTGTTAGGAGTTGTTTTATGTGTTAGTTTTAGGTCTTATTTTTAGTTTTTATGTGATTATGTGTTTTATTATGTAAGTTTATTTAGAGTTTGTATTTAGGAAAATTTTCTTATCTGAGACTCTTTGGAATGAGAATTATGTATTGTATGTTGTTTGTAATAGTTCGTGAATGAATATAAATGTTTGTTTGTGAAAATTTTTGTGTTATTTTTACCTCAAACTTAATTAGTAATATTAGAGAAATTTGAGAGAGAGGAGAGCTAAAGGGGAAGAAAATAGTTATTGAAGTGTTATAAGACAATTTAAAGGTGGTTTACTCATGCTAATAAAGCACTGGCGCCTAAGCCCCACAGCCTCGCGCTTAATCGTGAGGCAACCCAAGAGAGAGGCGTCTAAGCGCCAAATATCCATGTTTAAGCACCGGTTCATGAAAATCGGTTCGCAAGTGGTTAAAAGTGAACAATAAAAATTTTCCATTTTCACTCCTGCCATCATCTTCTTCCTTTCGAGTTTGTGATTTCAAGTTTAGGGCAAACCTTATTTTGGAGATTTCTTGGTGGATTCGAGCCAAATTTGCTAGATTTGGATTTCTTGAGGTAAGAGCTTCACTTCTATGTAAAAATTTTGGATTTTAACCATGTGCTTTGAGTACATTTGGAGAAACCCAAAAATCACTACTCATGGTGAAAAGTGGAGAAAAAATCTATGAAATTTACATAGAAATTGTAGGTTAAACTTATAGGAGTTAAGTTTAGTAGTTTAGACTTGATTCATGGATTTATTTTGGAATTTTTGAAAATTCTTAGAAATGGCACCAAGAATGAAGAGGAGCATAGGGAAGTCCCTTTTCGATTCGAGTAAATTTATGACTTCAAAGGCTCAAGATCGGTATAGTGATGCTTTTCAACATGAAAACTTATACAAAAGCGATGTTTTAAAAATCCGGGAGGACCTGTTGAAGATTTAATTGTTTGTCGACAATGGGAACGATTCTGTCATTTTTCTGCTGTAGCAGTGATTTCTGTAGTTCAGGTGTTTTATGCTAATCTCCCAGAGGCAGAAGAAGATCAAGTTATGGTCAGAGGAAAGTCAATACCATTTTTACCTGAGGTAATTAACATATTTTACTAGTTGCCCCCCCCCCCCCCC
>JXCR01103852.1:449360-463734 GCA_002079205.1 Phalaenopsis hybrid cultivar | reverse complement strand
GTGCGCGTATGTATAATGTTTTTATATTGGTATATGTATATTTTATTTATTTTCTTTCCTTCTAATTATTCTGGTCTAAAACCCCATGAGCATGCAACTAAGAGCATGCTTAGCTTTTCGAGAACTAATCACAAAATTCTTTAGATATTCGGTATCAAATTCACGAGCAAATATTACGTATGTTCGACATATATACGTCGAACGGTGCAAATAAAAGAGGTCGGATTTTTTTTCTCTACTTGCATGCATTACAATTGTTGATGTACATACGGACCTATGTAATATTTAGGCCAAATTCACTACCCAACAAGGTGAAAATTTTTTTTGTGAGGACTCCTAACGTAGCTCTACGTGCGGCCGAAGTTATTTCTGAGTTATTTTCATATTATTTCTAANACGAGCAAATATTACGTATGTTCGACATATATACGTCGAACGGTGCAAATAAAAGAGGTCGGATTTTTTTTTCTACTTGCATGCATTACAATTGTTGATGTACATACGGACCTATGTAATATTTAGGCTCCACTACCCAACAAGGCAAAAAATTTTCTATGCGGACTCCTAACGTAGCTTTACGTGCGGCCGAAGTTATTTCTGAGTTATTTTCAGATTATTTCTAAGTTATTTTTAATAATACCGAAATAACCCAGAAATTACCCAAAAATAACCTGAAAATAACGCAGGNTATTTCTAGGTTATTTTCAATAATACCGAAATAACCCAGAAATTACCCAAAAATAACCTGAAAATAACTCAGGAATAGTCTACGCCGCACGTGGAGCTACGTCAGGAGTTCGCACAGAAAATGCGCTCTAGCAAGGTTAAATAATGATTATCAAATCTACCAACCTTATTNGGAGCTACGTCAGGAGTCCGCACAGAAAATGCGCTCCAGCAAGGTTAAATAATGATTATCAAATCTACCAACCTTATATTTATTGCTATTGAGCTTTATTTCCTGTTGGTGGGGAGACAAGCTATAATCGAATGCTTGGAGACTGAAGTAAATGAGANTATTTCTAAGTTATTTTCAATAATACCGAAATAACCCAGAAATTACCCAAAAATAACCTGAAAATAACTCAGAAATAATCTACGCCGCACGTGGAGCTACGTCAGGAGTCCGCACAGAAAATGCGCTCCAGCAAGGTTAAATAATGATTATCAAATCTACCAACTTTATATTTATTGCTATTGAGCTTTGTTTCCTGTTGGTGGGGAGACAAGCTATAATCGAATGCTTGGAGACTGAAGTAAATGAGGAACATACAATTTAATTGGACTCCGAAATCAAAATTAAATCATCATTATTAGAAATAAAATCAAATTTAATCATCATTTAAGAAAGTTAATCTTTATCACCTGATTTTTTATCTTTGATTTGGCTTGATTTGCTTTAATTCCCTTGAATTTAAATGTTTTTTTGATAGTTTGAACGACTTATTTAAATTTATTTTTGCAGTGCAATGTTTAATTATGCATTTCGAAATTTTAAATAAATTATCTTTTAGAAATTAATAAGTATTTTATTACATATGACATANAAATGTTTTTTTGATAGTTTGAACGACTTATTTAAATTTATTTTTGCAGTGCAATGTTTAATTATGCATTTCAAAATTTTAAATAAATTATCTTTTAGAAATTAATAAGTATTTTATTACATATGACATGATGATGAACTTACCGACGAACATTGATGTGATTTTTATGGTGGAGGACTAGGTAGCATGTTTAGAGTGAATATTACGTGCGGCCGACTGCATGTACGGACGGTGCTCTGAATCGGCAGTCGTGTGAAACACGGCAGCATGATCACATGAGGATCATTGTAAAAACATGCAGTCGGCCGCATATAATATTTCTTCTCGTGCTTGTTAATAAAACCCTATGAGGCCATNCGTGCGGCCGACTGCATGTACGGACGGTGCTCTGAATCGGCAGTCGTGTGAAACACGGCAGCATGATCACATTAGGATCATTGTAAAAACATGCAGTCGGCCGCATATAATATTTCCTCTCGTGCTTGTTAATAAAACCCTATGAGGCCACATTGTATCCTTAATGGCTCACAGTCTTTCGGGTTTCTAACATATGATGTGTTAACCTTTGTTGGACGACCATTTTCACATGTAGCCGCTCTAATTTTCGCCCTCGGTGAGAAGAACAATGAGCTTAAAAACCCAACATCAATATGGCTTTAAGTGCCATAATAATCATGATCATCACGGTTAGCTAAGGGGTGTAAGGGAGTCAAGCCGATTCTTGAGCTGGCTCGATAAGTGACTTCTAAACTCAGCTCGATGAGTTAAAAATCCNGTGAGAAGAACAATGAGCTTAAAAACCCAACATCAATATGGCTTTAAGAGCCATAATAATCATGATCATCACGGTTAGCTAAGGGGTGTAAGGGAGTCAAGCCGACTCTTGAGCTGGCTCGATAAGTGACTTCTGAACTCAGCTCGATGAGTTGAAAATCGNCATTGTAAAAACATGCAGTCGGCCGCATATAATATTTCCTCTCGTGCTTGTTAATAAAACCCTATGAGGCCATCATTGTATCCTTAATGACTCACAGTCTTTCAGGTTTCTAACATATGATGTGTTAACCTTTGTTGGACGACCATTTTCACATGTAGCCGCTCTAATTTTCGCCCTCCGTGAGAAGAACAATGAGCTTAAAAACCCAACATCAATATGGCTTTAAGAGCCATAATAATCATGATCATCACCGTTAGCTACGGGGTGTAAGGGAGTCAAGCCGACTCTTGAGCTGGCTCGATAAGTGACTTCTGAACTCAACTCAATGAGCTAAAAATCCAAGCTCAAGCTAGCCTCAACTCGACTCATAAGCTCGTGAGTCAGCTGATCANTTAAAAATCCAAGCTCAAAGCTAGCCTCAACTCAACTCATAAGCTCGTGAGTCAGCTGATTAAAAAAAAGAAAACACATTTATATAAAATATACTCAAAATATACTAAATTTGAAGACTTTATTTTTAAAGTACTAAAAATGATTTTAAAATAAAATTATATATTTTATATAAAGTAATTTCTTGTTATTAATCCTCTTCTAATTGCTGATCATTCTATTTGTCATATTATTATAACCATTTCTTAAATTAATATTATTGNATTAAGTAATTTCTTGTTATTAATCCTCTTCTAATTGCTGATCATTCTATTTGTCATATTATTATAACCATTCCTTAAATTAATATTATTTCTCTCTTTTATAACGAACAAGTCGACTCCTATGTGAACTCGAACTCGTAGAAAGTCGATACAAGCTCAAGCTCAAGTCGAGGGTAGCTCGGGTTCCACTCGACTCGTTTACACCCCTTACCTCATACTCTCACCCTTTAATGNGACTCCTAAGTCAACTCGAACTCGTAGACTTAAGCTCGAGCTTGAGCTCAAACTCGATACAAGCTCAAGCTCCAGTCGAGGGTAGCTCGAGCTCCACTCGACTCGTTTACACCCCTTCCCTCATACTCTCATCCTTTAATGCAACTTAGTTGCAATTACTTTAACTGCAAATGCAGAAAACAAACAAACAAATGTAAAATATATATAAAAAAAAACTAAGTAAAGAACATCGAGCATTTACTAGAAAGCTTAAAAAAAAGAAGAGATTACAAGTGTGAAGATTCATGTCCACAGCTCACTATACAATCAGGGAACAAAGTCTAAACAATAGAATATAATATAAACTTGTCAGAATCAAAAGATTAAGGTTGGATTATGCTTTGATTTGCCTGTACTCCTTTGATCAGAAACAAGTTAAGCCAACTTACAGCTTTAAGCTGAGCAGCATAATGTTTTCATTAGCATGCATGAAACCAGGCATTAGGACTTGGAGGAATGAGAATAATACATCCATTTACATGCACTTTACAAGCATGCATGCTCCAAACCACCAAAGTGAAGCTGATAAAGTTCAGAAAACTTTGGCAAAAGAGAGTGTAATTGTTTTGAAAAACAAAAGGAAAAAAAGAAAGCATAGTATTCTTCACACAAAGTCATCTTTAATCTAAAATTTGATTCCAAAGCCATGTGTATTTGATGCCATCTTCAAGGAAGCGAGAGGTTGCAGAGAGGATGTATGGAGCTTAATTAGCATAAAAAATACGGGGAAATTAAAAAGATAAAGGGCTTATTAAGGACAAAAAATTAATGATTTCTTTGAACTTATATTACTAGTTATAATATAGTGTGCTTTAAAGTAAATCTAAAATATAATATACTTCATTTTATTTATTAATTCTGAATTGAAGAGTGGTTTAATGACTTGATTTTGGCTTTGATTTGACTCGAATTGAACTAAATTTGATATCATCAGGTCCGTCTCATTGAGCCGATCAGTTTGACCATAAGTTTGTTGAAATCAGAGTTTTGTATGACTCTTGACGAAGTCTGAATGTTTCTTATTCAAGAAATTGACTCGAGATTCTATGTTGATGCCTCTAGATTCGTCTTGGATGATGGAGATTTGCTATCAAGTTCAAAATACCACCCAACAATAGAAAACAACTACACTTCCAATGGTAATATTCTTAACATGGAGGATGGTAAAGAAGGTATAGAAACAAGGCCATTGTGTTGTGAGCACGCCCTTGAAAAACTCTCTTTTACTATTTTCACATCGTATGATCAATTAAGAACTAATTGTATTATTCCTGATATAATCATGTCCTTAATTCATTTAAAATAACAAATAGATCATACAATACACTATATATCACATAGTACAATTAGTTCAAAATTTAGAACTTTAGAACCATGATTGAAATATTTTACTTTTCATGATTCAATTGGCTCAACAGACATTCATATCATCATGATTGAAATTCAGAATCCTTGAATAGTCTGTCAAAATATGTCAAATCTCTTATACTTGTTATCATTCAAGCAAGCTTGTCTTGTAAATGAGGTGTTGGTTTATACAAACTAATGGTCCCAAAATATATATATTATAAGTAATCTGGCTATTTACTATTCCAAAGGAGAAGTTGCTTTGTCTTGGCACTCAACAACATATAAAGGAGTTGGATAAAGGAATGTTGCAAAGAGGAATAAATCAGTAAAGAGAAAATATGCCCACAAAGCTATTAGAAAAGACGTGTAGAGAGAGAGAGAGAGAGAGAGAGAGCGAAGGAGGGAGCACTCCGCTCGAGTTCTGGCGTGGATTGACAGCATGGTGTGATCCATGTCTTTGTCCTCACAATCATCGTCTAGATGTAATATTTTCTCGTGTTGGAGTGTCTTCAATGAGAATGCTGAAAATGAAGGTATTATCTTATGCATGTTATCTTTTTTTTTTTTTTTTTCTTATGCATGAAAATGCTTGATTAAAAATATTTATGTAATTCTGGAAGTAAAATAAACATAAAAATTTAAATTTGATGAGTTGGAGCAGATAATGTGATGAATAGCTCTCTCTCTCTCTCTCTCTCTCTCTCTCTCTCTCTCTCTCTCTCTCTTACTTTCGCAAAACAGTTTAAATTCTGTTTTCAGGCACAGTTGCAGAAGATCATATGTTTTCAATAGTTAATATTGAAATAACTCATCACTAGTTTAATAAGCCATAAAGTAGATGGATAAACACATACCTTTACTAACACTAGCTAATGGACATCTCTTTGTGGGAAAAAAGTTATATAAGGAAATTTAATAGTTTAACAAATTTAGTATAGATGTGAGGGCTTATTTAGCCTATGATGATTCAATTGACATCCAATTTAGAATTCATTTCATCATTTAATTCACAATCCAAAGCTTTCAATTGTGCTTCATTTGTTTGATATGTGCTTCATTGGACCCCTATTCACCTAATTTTGGCATCTNTTAGCCTATGATGATTCAATTGACATCCAATTTAGAATTCATTTCATCATTTAATTCACAATCCAAAGCTTTTAATTGTGCTTCATTTGTTTGATATGGGCTTCATTGGACCCCTATTCACCTAATTTTGACATCATTAGGTGTCTTTTGTCGAGACCGTCAATTTGACCATAAAGGCTCGTATTATCTTGAATTTGGAAGATTTCTTATAAAAAAATACATTAAAATTCATGCTTGATAAAAATTTGTTGATGGCACGCACACATATATATGCTTCAGCTACAGTGATACCAGACAAACCAATGAAAATCACATCATCGCACTTGGCTGAAGCATCTAATGTAAGGTTGAAATGGCTACACCAAAGTCAAACGTCCCGACAATTTTAGTTCAAACTCAACTTAGACTAACAAACCAAACTACAATCATTGATTAATTTGATTCTTATCATTTTTTCGACCCAANAACTTAGACTAACAAACCAAACTACAATCATTGATTAATTTGATTCTTATCATTTTTTCGACCCAATTTTTTTATTCGTGAATGACGAAAATATTACACCCAAATCCAAATGAATGAATAACGTACAGATGATAGTGTGAATCATATCATATAACATTCTCGACCTTATGATATCATGCAATCCACACCATAACCCGCACATGCGGTAGCCAGGCTCCATATAAATAAAAAATAAAGTAATAAAAGTGCAAAGCACAAAGAGCGCAGAGTAATTTGCGAGTCGCCTTCTTCTTCATCTTCTTCTTCCTCCTCCTTTATAAGCCTGCAAATGTCAATACCCAGAAGCAAGCAGCGATAATGGAGCTTCTATCCCAAATGTGGTCCCTCCTCGGCCTCCTCACCGTCCTCCAAAACATCCTCCCCGCCCAGCTCCTCTCCCTCCTCCACTCCCTCTGGGAATCCCTACAAGACGCCATTACTCCCTACTCCTACTTCGACATCCCGGAATTCCTCGGCTCCTCTGCTATCAACCCTAACGATCTCTACCGCCATGTTCATCTCTACCTCTTTCACCATCTCCTCCTTCACCCCCCATCCCCTCCCCCTCGCCTCACCCTCTCTTCATCCTCTCCTTCTTCCCCGCCCTCCTTCTCTCTGTCTCCCAACCACTCCCTCCACGACACCTTCGCCGGCCATCGTCTTCTCTGGACCCATCATTCCGACTCCCTCCATGACTCCCTCGAAGAACGCCGCTTCTTCTCCCTCCGCCTCCCCAAGCGCCATTCCCACGCCATCCTCCTCCCCTACCTCTCCCACCTCTCCTCCTCAGCTCGCAACCTCACAATCACCTCCCGCGACCGCCGGATTTTCACCAATTCATCTCCCAACTCATGGTCCTCCGTCCCCTTCCGCCATCCCGCGACATTCCAAACCCTAGCCCTAAACCCTAACCTTCGCTCTTTTCTTCTCTCCGATCTCGACTCCTTCGCGGCAGGACGTGAGTTCTATACAAGGGTTGGTCGACCGTGGAAGCGAGGGTACTTCCTCCATGGCCCTCCTGGATCTGGTAAGTCCTCTTTAATCGCCGCCATGGCGAATCATCTTCAATATGACGTGTATGACCTAGAACTCACCCGCGTGCCGCACAACTCTGCTCTCAAATCCCTTCTCCTCCAAACCACCCCTCGCTCCATTATAGTGATCGAGGACATCGATTGCTCCCTGCAATTAGCTGGTGAGCGGTGTTCCAAGAAGCGGAAGGCGGATGATGAAGACGAGGGATGGGAGAGGGTGACATTATCAGGGTTATTGAATTTTACAGATGGGTTGTGGTCTTGCTGTGGGGAAGAGAAGCTGATAGTGTTCACGACGAATTATAAGGGAGAGGTTGATAAGGCATTGTTGAGGCCGGGAAGAATGGATGTCCATGTGCAGCTGGGAGCTTGCGGGGGGCATGAGATGAGGGAGATGGTGGAGAGGTATGTTGGTGGGGATTGGGAGGAGATGATGGAGGTTGCAGAGAGGTGGATGAGGAATGGAGCGGTGATGACTGCTGCGGAGGTGGGGGAGGTGTTGTTGAGGAATAAGGGGGATGGGGAGGTGGCGGTGAAGGAGCTCGTGGGAGAGTTGGAGGGGAGGATTAATGGTGGGTGTTCGGAGGAGTTGGAAGAGGAGTGGGTGGGGGAGGAGGGGGAGGAGGAGGTGATGGTGGGTAGGGAAAAGAGGAGGAGGGGGAGGAATGGGTGTGCTGTAAGAGAAGCTAGTTGTATGTGGGAGAAGCAGGTGCGGTTTCTCACCAGGTTGGGGAGCTTCACCAAGTCGGAATCAGGAAGAAGGGGTGTGTAAGAATTTAGATCATAGTCTGGATCGTATCACACCGTGTCTGACAGTGTGGGGGGTGATTCATGTCATTGTCCGCATATGTCTTTGATCATGTGGTATGATTCATGTCATCGTTCACATAACTTATTTCTCGTAAGAAACACAAAACGGTTGCATCTGTTGCGAGATTTTGACTAACTACTTCATTAGTTGTGCTAGTCCATTAGTTTTTTTTTGTTTTGATTCTCAACTAGTTTCTTCTTATTAGCTTTTGTCATAAAGTTTTTGGAAATGTAGTGCTTTTAAACCATATTGTTTCTTGTCCATGTTTGCATTTGTGTTATTGAAAGCTTGTATGATAGCATGCATGTGTGGGGTTGAATATTTGTATTTTAGCATAAAAGTCCATGCTTTTGTATAAATTTGTGTTTTTTATGTTAAGAATGTGCATATGCAGGTAGGGCTATAAATCAAGTAAATATAATCAAATATGTTTAAAAGCTTTGATGGTTACTTGATTGTAAGAGAATAAGCTTAAGAGCTTGTTGTTCGATTTGTTTATATTTATGAACAATATTATTTATTCAATAAATAATTTCAATAAAAAGCTCAATATAAAATTTGATTTAGGCTTGATTAAAAGAAAAAAAAAATTGAATTCCATCTTTTATTTGGGTATTTACTCCCAAAAATTTCATCTTTTTAGCTTTTTTTTTTTTTTTAATAACTAATATTTATTATAATTTTAATGCACATATTATAAATTTGTGATAATTTTTTTTTTTCGTAATTTTAAGTTTAAATAATTCAAACTAAATATAAGCCGCTCTCGGGCCCTCATATGAATAGACAAATTCAATTTCAAAAATTGATATAATTACATACAGACCGCCCAAAACATCGCTATTTGATTTTTTTGAACTACTGAACCAATACATTTATGCGTGGCACGATCAAAGTATTGAGAATTTTATAAAAATGAAAAATATGGGTTGTTTGTAAATAGCAAGTTTAAGGTGGTCTGTATGTAATTACCCAAAATAAATAAATAAAGAAATGAACCTTGAATAGACTCAGTGGGTGGTGCTAATAGAACAATTACAAAACAGTATTTCAGTGGGTATAGCCGTTCAATACAGATTCAGTAACATCCGGCCATGCTGTCTCTCTCTCTCTCTCTCATCTGGGTTGATTTTAAGCAGCAGGGCACTGAAGGTTTGTCCCAACGCAAACCATGGCAGCCATGACTGCATAATTGTACCAGCCTACAAAAGAATCACACTTTTTTAAGCTCACTGTAAATACAATATAAAGGCTACGCCTTGAAGAAGCTTCGGCTTTAGGTAAAAGGTAGAAAATCTGTGTTCAGAAAAGCTCGTTCGCCAAACAAAAACTTTTCTTTGCGTAGGCATGCACTGCAATGCGAAGGAGGTTTATAGTGTTCTCAAATGAAGCCCAAGTCATTTGGAACTAAAATGTTCAAATTGAAGAATTACTTCAACATACACTACATTAAATCCTCGTCTATATATATATATATATATATATGTTGAATCTATGATTAAATTCTATTAAAAGTATGCTACCAAACACCCATTTATGTTGCCCTATATTAACATAGGATTCTTAAAGCCAACTATAAAAATTTGTTTGGGGGCAATTGATGAGATTATATTATTAAAAGTATGCTATATATATATGAAAATTAAATCCAATGCTCTATTAGATCAAATTTTTTCGTGTTTCATCTCCTTTTTTCTGTCGTTGTTTCTATTTTCCGGCATAAATCTACATTTAATAAATCCGATTTGAGATGTGGATTAAGAATTTATTCCGGCTTTGCTCACGAGCGCCATATGTGTCACATAGATTTATCGAATTTATTGAGTTTGATCAATCCTAATTAACGTAAATTCAAGTTCTAGCCAAACACCGCCTTGGTGTTTACTTGAGTTTGAACAAATCTTTTAGCATTGTGTCATATCATTGATCTTGTCCTTTCGCAATTTGGGCAACCAGATTTGATGTTTTGATGTTTTGATGTTTTGGGACACTAAAGTTTAAATATTATACATAAATATATAAGAATTGCATGGCACATATGTAAATGCCCAAATATGATTGGCAACTTTTGAGTTATTAGTATGGTATATATAGCATTAATCAATTTATGCGGTGATGGTTATGGCTGTCACGGCTTCAACGACATGCCAGTGTGCCAAGAGTCATGGATAGGGCTGTCAAACACGTTCATTGTTTGCTGACAGTTCGTGTTCGACTCATTCAGTAAAGTGAGTTGAACGCTAATAATTTCTTAAGCTCAAATTATAAATGAGTCAAAACACGAACAGCCCTTTGTCTATTATGTTCAGCTCATTTTAGCTTGAAAAAAAATATATATATATATGTTATTTATATAGTAATATATTACATATTTATATATTTTAGTTCAAAACACCACAGTTCATGTGGTCATGTGATTCTCTTAAGAAACATACGAGTCTATCAGTACCCAAAAACATCAAGAACCTAGTGGTGAGGTAGACAACATATACCTCTTCTAAGCTTGGAAGATATACAGAAGCTTAACAACTGACCTTGTGGTCAACAGCTAAGCTTTTATAACAATCATCTCCTTAAGAAACTACACCATAACCTCACTTGCGACATAATAATTGTCTCTTTCCAAATCTGCGTCACAACTCTCCTTGAAGAATTGCATTATAACTTGTTTGTGTTACATCCATCATTAAACTTAAATGATCTTATCCCAAAGTCTATGTCACAAACAAATCAAATTGTTCCATAAACATTGATTTGAACCTAGACCACAGCCAACTTCATATAGGATTACACTATAGCCATCTCTAGTTACACCATTAAACATGTTGTTGCATACATGTATAATATTCACAATTTAGGAATGTAATGTCCTGATGCCATGTTCCTTTCTTTATTTGATTGATTGTATGTGACACATTAGAATATACTAAGGAAATTAAGATAGATACTCACTCCATTGTCTTGAATTCCAAAAGCAACAAGAAGCATTGGGACCTAAAGTATATAGTGGCAAGGAAATTCTAAATAAAATGGCTTCAAATTGTTTCAATTTGATTGAGTTAATACACTTTAAAAGTATATGCAAAACATTCTAAAATCCTGATAAATCGGATGTTGGATTTTGTAAATCGGATTTAGGCTTGATCGAAGGCAAAATTTGAGATCTTAAATCCAAAAATTGATAAATTCATGGAACTCATGCAATTTTAATTTGGGATTTTTAAATATGGAGGCCCTCAAACATTATAATTTACAGATAAAGGTCACCGAACATGCAAATTATGGGGAAATTCTCCATTACAGATGTTACCGACGCCGTGAATGGTTCCAAAGAGCAACTAAGTAGCTGGTTGCCTGTGCTTTGGCCAAAAACCTTTGAATCGCGGGGAAGATGAGGCTAAAAGAAATCCTATCTTTCTCCTCTCTTCATTAATAAATAGCTTTCATCCCATGCAATCCTCACCCTAGCCATGGCAATGGCGCGCTTACAATCGCCTCGGAATTCATACCGCCCCGGCTTTTTCTGTCCCGTATCCAACGAAACTAGCTCGTGTTCAGATGCAAGTCGAGCCTAAACCTCCAATACAGCAACCCAAAACCAACATCAAATGCCACATTCTTAGGCCATGCACAAAGCTATTCCCAAAAGAAAAGTAAACAGTCATCGGACTTTGTAGCAGACTTGAAGTAGCCAGCGAGAGAGCCTCGCCGACGGTAGCCTAGACAGCGGCAGCGCTCCGCTCACCTTTTTCAAAACATTGATTTGAAGNGTCGAGCCTAAACCTCCAATACAGCAACCCAAAACCAACATCAAATGCCACATTCTTAGGCCATGCACAAAGTTATTCCCAAAAGGAAAGTAAACAGTCATCGGACTTTGTGGCAAACTTGAAGTAGCCAGCGAGAGAGCCTCGCCGGCGGTAGCCTAGACAGCCGCAGCGCTCCGCTCACCTTTTTCAAAACATTGATTTGAAGATTCATTCCTCCCANGTGTATAAGAGAGAGAGAGAGAGAGAGAGAGAGAGAGAGAGAGAGAGAGAGAGGGAGAGGGCACTCCGCTCAAGTTCTGGCGTGGATTGACTGCATGATGTGATCCATGTTTTCGTCCTCACAGCCATCGCCTAGATGTAATATTTTCTCGTGTTGGAGTGTCTTCAATGAGAATGGTGAAAATGAAGGTATTATCTTATGCATGTTATCTTTTTTTTTTTAATCTTATGCATGGAAATGCTTGATTAAAAATATTTATGTAATTCTGGTAGTAAAATAAACATAAAAATTTAAATTTGATGAGTTGGAGCAGATAATGTGATGAACAGCTCTCTCTCTCTCTCTCTCTCTCTCTCTATCTCTCTCTATCTCTCTCTCTCTCGCTCTCTATATGATCTTCTGCAACTGTGCCTGAAAACAGTTTAAATTCTGTTTTCAGGCATAGTTGCGGAAGATCATATGTTTTCAATAGTTACTATTTAAATAACTCATCACTAGTTTAATAAGCCATAAAGTAGTGGATAAACACATGCCTTTACTAACACTAGCTAATGGACATCTCTTTGTGGGGAAAAAGTTATATAAGGAAATTTAATAGTTCAAGAAATTTAGTATAGATGTGAGGACTTATTTAGCCTATGATGATTCAATTGACATCAAATTTAGAATTCATTTCATCATTTAATTCGCAATCCAAAGCTTTCAGTTGTGCTTCTTTTGTTTGATATGGGCTTTATTGGACCCCTATTCATCTAATTTTGACATCATTAGGTGTCTTTTGTCGAGACCGTCAATTTGACCACACAGGCTCGTATTATCTTGAATTTGAAAGATTTCTTATAAAAAAATACATTAAAATCAATGTTCGATAAAAATTTGTTGATGGCACACACACATATATATGCTTCAACTATAATGATACCAGACAAACCATTGAAAATCACATCATCGCACTTGGCTGAAGCATCAAATGTAAGGTTGAAATGACTACACCAAAGTCAAAAGTCCCGAAAATTTTAGTTCAAACTCAACTTAGACTAACAAAATAAACTACAACTATTGATTAATTTGATTCTTATATTTTTTCGACCCAATTTTTTATTCGTGAATGACGAAAATATTACATCCAAATTCAAATGAAGGAGGTACAGATGATAGTGTGAATCATATCACATAACATTCTCGATCTTATCATATCATGCAATCCACACCATCACCCGCACGTGCCGTAGCCGGAGGCTCCATATAAATAAAAAATAAAGTAATAAAAGTGCAAAGCACAAAGAGCGCAAAGTAATTTGCGAGTCACCCTTCTTCTTCATCTTCTTCATCCTCCTCCTTTATAAGCCTGCAAATGTCAATACCCAGAAGCAAGCAGCGATAATGGAGCTTCTATCCCAAATGTGGTCCCTCCTCGGCCTCCTCACCGTCCTCCAAAACATCCTCCCCGCCCAGCTCCTCTCCCTCCTCCACTCCCTCTGGGAATCCCTACAAGACGCCATTACTCCCTACTCCTACTTCGACATCCCCGAATTCCTCGGCTCCTCTGCTATCAACCCTAATGATCTCTACCGCAATGTTCATCTCTACCTCTTTCACCATCTCCTCCTTCACCCCCCATGCCCTCCCCCTCGCCTCACCCTCTCTTCATCCTCTCCTTCTTCCCCGCCCTCCTTCTCTCTCTCTCCCAACCACTCCCTCCACGACACCTTCGCCGGCCATCGTCTTCTCTGGACCCATCATTCCGACTCCCTCCATGACTCCCTCGAAGAACGCCGCTTCTTCTCCCTCCGCCTCCCCAAGCGCCATTCCCACGCCATCCTCCTCCCCTACCTCTCCCACCTCTCCTCCTCAGCTCGCAACCTCACAATCACCTCCCGCGACCGCCNCCTCGAAGAACGCCGCTTCTTCTCCCTCCGCCTCCCCAAGCGCCATTCCCACGCCATCCTCCTCCCCTACCTTTCCCACCTCTCCTCCTCAGCTCGCAACCTCACAATCACCTCCCGCGACCGCAGGATTTTCACCAATTCATCTCCCAACTCATGGTCCTCCGTCCCCTTCCGCCATCCTGCGACATTCCAAACCCTAGCCCTAAACCCTAACCTTCGCTCTTTTCTTCTCTCCGATCTCGACTCCTTCGCGGCAGGACGTGAGTTCTATACAAGGGTTGGTCGACCGTGGAAGCG
>JXCR01103852.1:426621-442279 GCA_002079205.1 Phalaenopsis hybrid cultivar | reverse complement strand
TTCAATTAACCTGTCAGATCTTAAATTTGTCATTTTTATTGTTGCAGTCTCATTGGAGTTAACATTGAAAAGTGCTTTCATGGTCATTTGACCTATTTTTTTGAAGAAGTTATCTCAAGTAGATCCATCTTTGTTGCTCTGTTGGATTTTAGTCCAACTTACCTTTTAGTTGGTATCTTTGTAGTGACTTTTTTTTTTATTATTTTTTGGGTTCACTTTATTGATGCATACTCAATCTTTTCTCTTAACATGTATTTGTATAATTATCATAGTTGTCATTTATTTTGAGATTTTATTATTTCATTTTTAGATTTATTGGGTTTCTTCCATTGTTAATTATAGAATAGCTAGCCAAAACTTCACAAATGTTTTCATGATTGTATTTGCCTACACCGGAATAGGTAATTTGAAGTTCATACTGTCACGTGGTAATGAAATAGTTGAATACTATCATTCCCATTTTGAAACTACTAGCAGGTGCACATATGAGCATGATGAATATATTGATGAGCGGTTACTGAGCAAAATGTCTAATAATATGTTTTTAAAGATTAGCTCATGGTTTAAAGATTCAACGAGCTTGAGATAATTTATTCAGACACTAGATATTTCTGATAATTTTGGGATGAGGTTTAAGACGAGTGATAGAAGAAGAGTTATCGTGATATGTTCTTATAATGATTGTCCATAAAAGGACACATTTATGCCCAAGTGTGAACAATGCCAGTAACAAACAAGCAATGTTCATTGTGTCGCCAATGGTATACAAGATATTGTAAAAAAAATGTCCAAATATGCCTCCAAAATAAATTAATTCTGCTTTATATCACTATCATATGTGCATGAATGGAAATCCAGGCAATTAGCATGGGATCAAATATTTAGAGCATTTGATGATAGTTTCAAGTGTACTTGTACTATGCACAGAGCTTCTTGAAAGAAACACGAGTTCTCACATACATACATTTGAGAGAATATACATAAATTTTAGGGTGTGTATTGATGGGCTCATAATTGATTGCAGACATCTCGTGCGGCTTGATTCATGCTATTTAAAATTCAAATATTTATGAGTGTTGCTTTAATCAAATACCATGGATGGGAATAATGGAATTTTTACAATTGTTGTTGGGTCTAAGTTAAAGAAGTCTAGGGAATTGTTATTCAAGCCTTTAACTTTATCTTTGAGTTCAAAGTTGAGTCATTAGAATTTATCTCAGATATGGAAAAGAGTTTGATTGAGGCACTCAGGGATGTACTTCCTAATGTTGAACATAGAGTTTGTGTGCGTCATTTATAATAGAATATTATAAAATACCACCATTTTCATGGTAGCAAGGCAATTTGCCTCAATATTTGACTGGCTGCAAATGCATACATTAGATCAAAGTTTGATAAAAATTTGAAGAGATACTTGAAATTAGCCCCCAACTCCATGCATATCTGACCGGTCTTCGTTATAAATTTGCCTGAAATTAAAAACATCCCAATACCAACAACATATCTGACTCTTTAAACCCATGAAATAGAAAAGCTAGAGAGAAACATGTTGATTTAGTGGATTTCATTCAATGCATGCTAATGAAACAAGTTGAGTGCTCCATTTAGTTCCCACAATTAAGAACTACATAAAAAAATTAACTAAGAAAAACAAGATTCTTTATCAGAAAGTCAACAACATTTAAGATCGAGGTCGGAGAAAACCAAGAAAGATATGAAGTTGATGTAAACAAAAAAGTGTAGTTTCGGGTATTGGCAAAAGACCGACCTTCCTTGCAATAATGTTTGCATATTTCATTAGCACAAATAGCAAATAGCATGGTATACTCATTTGGATGAGTATTATCTTACAATCAGGTATATATTTTTAGCAAATTCAATTTATCCACATGTGTAGTTTAATATATTTTTTCGACATTGCAAATTCAATTCACCTATGATGGTACAATCTCCACCCTCCAGAGGAAGAACGAATGGATCGCACCTAACGATGAGCTATATATAATGTCACCAAATACATGTAGGCCTACAGGTAGGACAAAGCAAAAGAGAGAATTTTTATAAAAAATCAGAGTAAAACAAGTAAAGTTGCTCACAAATGTAATCGTTGCGGTTGTTGAAGGCATCACAGAATCACTTGAAAAAAGTCAAAATTTTTCTGATGTTGATACAACCTCATACACCTTTGAATTTAAATATGTTGATAGGGGCTCAAAGATGAAATTTCCAATACACCAAATCGATTGGGATTTCTTTGATGAAGAGAAGTTAGATGACGAGCACACATGATATTTTTATTTAAAAAAATTGTTTCATAGTTTTAGTAAGCAAAAGTTAGAGGAATAGCATTGACATAACATAATTCATTTTTCCCTTATTTGAACTCATTAATGGATCATATCCTGAGCAAAATTTTAGGAAGTTGCCACTGTAAAGTTTATTATTTTTTAATTTTAAGGAAAATTCAATGATTATTTCAGTGATATCAATTTAATGAATTTTCTTAAAATCTGATTAGCCATTGAAGTATTTGGTATGTCATAATCAAATATTTTATTCATAAGACAACCAAAGCTTTTGAACTTCACAAAGAGGACTTACATTAAATTGATGAAGGTTCTAGCTGCATTCAATGTTTTTCTAGCTATTTTTCTTTTATATCTTGGCCTTGCATTATATATTTTCTAGATATATAGGAATTTTGCATTTAAGAGCTTTGGAACTTCATAAAGAGGATCCAGGTTTTGTGCGTTCCGAGTATAATGTTTTCAGTTATCTAGTTTGAAGTCTATAACTTCAAAGCACTTAGCTCTGGCTGGCCAAATTATCAGTTTTATTTATGTTATGCTAATAGGTAACATGCATTGACCCATGTTTTGTGCTTTCTGAGTAATGTTTTTCCTTTAAAAGTGTTTTCTCAGTAAGAGTTGATTAGATTCATGTTCTCACTTTCTATTTTTTTGTTTCACCAATTGAACTAACATGCGAAACTGGTATGTCATAGGATGTAAGCTCCATTGATTTGTATAATCATCTAAAAACCTAAAATGATATTGTTCCTAGTTTTCTTGAATGTTGTCTATAAAAAATTTAATATAGCAGATTAATGATTTTGGAAGATTTCAACTCTTACGGCAACCTTCAACAAATTCTTTAAATATCAGGAGGTTGCAGAATACTGCTATGGAAAATCCAAACGATTTTGAGTTCATCAACCCAAGTGTTTGAAGAACCGGTGATGGTTCTCTCATGACTATAGCATATACATACCCTGTTGCATTAATTTGTATTTCTTATGTCCATTAATTTGGAATAGTCTGAAGAACCGAGAACATTAATTTGCATAATGCTTGCTATTCAAAGTAGTTGTTGAGTAGCTCTTTAATAACGTTCAATGATTTCATGTAAGTAAAACTTCAAATTTATGTGTTAGATATGTTAATTCTTAGGAATTGGTGTTTGGATTCAATGATGATCCTCAATTTGAGTACTTTTATTGCTATTTTTATATTTCTATGATAGTTAATTATATCATAAAATTTTGAGTTATGCACCTTGAATTAAAGAGATATAATGAGCCCAATTATTGTTGAAAGATATTGAGAATGGCAAAGTTATCATGTCAACAATGTTTGTAAATTTCTATGTAATTTCCCTACAATTTCTTAGCTTGGCCTTCTTCTACATTGTACTAAAACTACTTTATGCTTTGGTGATATTTCAGAGAGACTACAAAAGAAAAGCAACTATGATGGGGAGAGGAAATTTTGTCCACTGTGAACTGGAGGCTCATATCCAGTGAAGTCATTATAAATGATCTCTAATTTTTCAAGGGGAATAGAATTTGAAATGTTGCAACACTTGTTACTGCCTTGTTACCAGTTCAAAGTTTTCCACCCAGTGTTATCTATCTTCAATTTGTGTAGCTTGGGAGGAAAAAAAAGGGCAACCCTTGTAATTTTTCTATAAATTTTGTTTTGTTTTAACAAAGTTGAGTTCCAGCTCTCAATTTTCTAGAAAAGAAAAAAACATTTGAATGAATTATCTTGACTATGTTGTACATGTAAATACATAAGAATTGAATGGTAACTAATCTTTTAACTATATGCTTTATTCTGATGTAAATTCAAAGGATTTATTTGGGTGTTTAGAGGATATAGGGGCATTGATCATGAATCCGATGAATTTTAAAACCTTGTTTGTGGTTTCTACTCCATAACTTCTACCTGAAAATCTTAGGGTTCTGCAGGAGTTTTAAATTCATTATAAAGAACTGGATAGTTTTCCTGTAATTTCCCTACAATGTTTCTCTACTGGCGATACCTTTGTTGATTATCATAAAAATTGTGGTTGCGAGACACTTGAAAAAGATACAACACTATGACAGAATCTTTTGCATACAATTCATTTTTTCTTTGTTTCCCATCTATTAATCAAAATAGGGATCTCTAATAGATTCCACTTTAGTTACTTCTATAAAGTAAGCCACATAAAGTTAAATGGAATGCTTTAAAGATAATATGATTGCTGAGGTGCTAAGGTACACAATATTAGTGTTATATGGCAGAGCTATTCAGTTCAAATAAAAATGTGTTGGCAATTATTACAATGGTAGGAAAATCCTTTTTGACGGGCATTTACATACATACTTTCAAATTTAGAGGCATAAAACTCTAATCTTTAATATTGCATGAAGCATACCACCTTTATTTACATTTTTAAAAGTGAAATATAGCTTTTCATGCATATGCTTATGATACCAAATGTTATAAATGTAAATATAAAAGTTTCAGTGTAAGATATGTTCATACATAAGCATTGTGTGGAATATATAAAACATTTAGAATTATTTACTTCTTTCGGAAAAAAAAAACACCTAAAATGCTTCCTTCTTGGAAAAACCTGAAGAAGATAGCCAATAAACTTAATAAGAGCATGACATTCAATGTGAATAGCAATTCATATCTCTCTTTTTTGGGTACCATGGATTCAAGGTAAATCTGTGTTTGAAATGATGGGAATAATTCTCTTATTATTTTTCAAAATTCTATGAATTCCAAAGTGACATTCACCATGAATGATACAACAACAACAACAACAAACATTTATCCCACTAAGTGAAGAGTTGTGTTAGATAGTAGATAATCAGTGTAATTTTTTTGTCAAAAAAATATGATATGAATCCTTTAAATCACGCATCATGTAAAATGATAGTTAAAATCTATCAAACCCTATAAATAATAGGAGTTTGGAATTTTTAAAAGCCTTTAGTCAAATTCCTATAAATTATGTAGGATTATCTCTGCATTGGTTTGAAAAGAAAGGTTTTAGATTGAGGGATCTATACTTGAAGCATTATAATGAATTATGTAATGTAGATTGGCATAAACTCATATGGTATAAAGGTTATAACATAAAGTTTGCTTCATTCAGCTGAAAGGTGATGCTTCAGTGTCTCAGTACCAGAGCAAAACACTAAAATGTGCCCACTTTTAGTAATGCATATGAGACTCAATCATATCTCTTCTTTGAAATGCCCTATCTCACTATTCTTATAAATCTTTCTCCTTGGTGGAATGCAGTTTTCTGCAAGCTTTAAGTAATGTGAAGAACATCACATAATAGGCTTCTTATGAGATTTTTCTTCTGTGCTGCATATTACATATGGATAGAGAGAAACAGTTTCATTTTTAAAATTAAAGAACTTCAATTCTGAAGATATGCGAGGAGGATAATAAAGCTATCATGCTGAAAAGCAATGAATGGAAAAAAGGAATTTCTAAAAATTCTTCTCTCATCATTTCTTTGTAACATTTATAATACTGAATGCTCGGTGCTTTTTTTTTGTTTTTCTCCATTGCGACCATCTGATGATCCGATTAGAAGAGTAGATGTTTTAGATTCAACTTATGTTAAGAAAGGCAGAAGTAGACCTAGGAAGACTTGGGCATAATATATAAAAGATGATCTTAATTTATTAGAATTAAATGAAACTATGACACTAAATAGGACGCAATGGAGAAAAAGAATTCATGTAGCCGACCCCACTTAGTGGGATAAAAGTTTTGCTGCTGCTGCTGTTATTGTTGTTGTATATTGTTGAGTTACTCTAGGCTTCCTGTCTGCTGAGTTCATTCACAAGATGTTTGACTATTGGCTTTTGTTCAGATAGATATATTATATATCATTGTTGAGTTTTACTTTTCATTTGCTTGGCAATAAATTATTGGGGAGTGTTTCAGACAAATGCTATGAGGATGTTTTATCCATATGTTCTACACAACCTCTATTAAGAAGATGAAGCAGATGTTATAGTTAGCATATGGATCTTAGAGAAGCTGTGAAGGAAGTAATAATTGTTTTTCAAGAGTTTTCTGAGAATTTTTATTGTTCTATTGATAGATTAATCTATATAGGTCATATCAAGTTAATTATACCATTATATTACAATGCTTATTTGAGCTATCACTGCACTTTATTCATGGAACAATTTGAGTGCTTTTGAAACCAAGCTAATTTATTTTTGAAAAAAAAAATAAAAGGGACAATAACATACAGACTACCTGGAACATTGATATTTTCAAATTAACCGCCCAGGTGATTTTTTTGAACTACCGAACCGATGTATTTACATGTGTCCACGATCAAACTATTCAGAATTTGATAAAAATGAAAAAACGGATGAATTATGATATTTGAACAAGAATTTGAAAAATGGATGAAAACATGCAAATACATGTGTCACGATCAAACTATTCAGAACTTGATTGATTTGTAAATACAAGTTTCGTGCGGTCTACGTAATTGCCCCAAAATAAAAACATGCAAAAAATACACTATGAAATATGCCTTTAAAATAAAAACAAATAATAAACAAATCATAAAAGTGATCCTAAAAAGGCCCAACAAGCCAAAAATTATTCATTTTACTGTTATTGGAAGAGCAGAGGTTATGACACCATATATCCAACTAATCACATAGAAAAACTAGGGCAAACCAAACAGCTACCAACATGTTAACTTGTGAGCAACTATCTACCAACACTCCTCATCTACAAGGACAACTACACACTCTAAATAAGAAAGTAAACGAAAATCATAATTAATATTAACTCTAAATCAGTTCTTGCATCATCTATCATCATTAACTTGTTTTAACTCCAGTAAAATGTGCCAAATATTTTGAACTTTAATTTAATGAATTTTGAGATAATTGAATAAAAAATATTTGATATTACAACTATTAAATTTAATTAAATTCAATAATTTTTTTTTCAATCAGAATTTTTTGTTTACATAAATAGGATTACATAATAATTTTTAATGAAAAATTTTAAATGTTTTACAATTAAAACAAATAATATTAAACGGTGTGCCCATCAGCTTGACAATATTACTTACATTGCAGAAATACAAATACATTAAAAAAACTACTATAATTATCAATGAAAAAAAAATAAGCCTTATTTTTATCCCAAAATCTTGAAGATCTTTAAGGATAATTTATAAAAAGGGACACCTTAATTAAGCAAATAAGAATTAAGAATCGGATTAGAAAAAAAAATTTAAAAGGAGCAAAAATGTAGCTTTCAGCCACGTTTTATATTAAAAAAAATCAATATAAAACATGGGTTATACTCACATTTTATATTAAAAAAAATTAATATAAAACCTGATATATACTCACATTTGACTAAATTTTTTTAATTAATTGATATGTTTAAAGATAATATAATAAGCTATTTATTTATATTAAAAATTAAATTTAGAGAATCAGGTCACTTTAGAAAAATTAGAATTATGTAAATTTGAAATTTATATTATTTAGATATTAACGAAATTAATTTATATTGCCTAAATAATTTTACTGCTTAATAAATTTAAGTTTTTCTAAATTAAAAGTTTTGAACATACAAGATGTTTCGAATAATTTCAAACTACACTAAAATAAGAGTGAATATAAGATGATAGAGATTTAAAATTTTGAACAATGCAAATTTGTATTCTTCGGCGTGGTCGAATAGTGCCTGATACAGGAGTATAACTTGATGGTGCTCGAAGTGGCCGTTGTCGTAACTTATAACGGCAGTTGGCATATGTCAATCTATAAATTAAAAATATTTATTAGGTCCCTATTTTCGAAGTACATCCAATCTATATGTCGTCATCTCAAAACAGTTCTCGTAACTTTGGTGACCAATTTATCCAAATTTCATCTCTGAACCGTCAAAACTGCACAAAGTTAGTTCCAGTCGCCTAGGCGCCAAGAGGGGGTGTCGAGTTTCTGTAGGCTCGGTCTATTGGTACAAAGGGAAAATATGGACCAAGTGTCGAGGCGTTGATCCAAGGCATTGGGTTTTTTATTGCTCTGTATCTTGGTGAAATGTGAAATTGTTCGGGTACCTAAGCACCAGAGGCACGTGCATACTTTACGTCTCCTCTAGTATTTTGGCAAAATGAGGAAATGGTCAAGGCGATTAGGTGTTATTCTGGCACTTAGCATAAGTTTGCTCCCTTTTGCTAGCTAGCGATTTGTCAACTATAAATATACACCAAAATACCCTAGAGAGCATAAAAATGATACAAATAACAAAGTAAATAATAGGATATAACACAACACATTTTCTACACGTCACCTCTCCATTAGAACAAACTTAAGAGTCAAAATGTCATTTTGAAATTCGGATCCTTCTCAAAATCTTCATCTCCCTCTCAAGATGTTTCTCTTGTCGTGTCTTTACCTTTGTTGGCATGGAATCAAGCGGCCTTTGTCTCACTTGTAGCTTTTCTTGCAACTTGAAAGCCTATATCTCCTTATCTAGTAGGCTTCAACTACCTAGTTTTTACTATTTTTTCATGAAGATTCAAGTTCTCCCCACCACAAAAAACCATTAAATTTCAATAAACCAACAATCATCTTCATTGATTCACAAATATAAAAAGTTAGCTTAGCTTATTTTTCTTCTCTACAATGGGCAAGTTTTTAATGGGATGTCTCAATCTTCATATTATAAATTCATTCAAATAAGACATGCACCTAAATGGAGGATATTCAATTGGCCTACTTGAAACTCATCATATTATTATCATATTATCTATTGAAGAGGATTACTCTTTATTTTTTTCACGTTAGTCCAAATATGTGAATAGCTTTTTGCTGTAAATGTTAAAATAATTAACTCCTTCATGCAACCTCCAATTAATATAGGTTAAATTTCTTTTCCTAGATGTCATCTTCACTATTTTAATCAGTCAATATTTATCCTATATACTCCATCTTTGACAAACCTTTGTAAGTAAATGTTGCTACCGCTTGTCTCTCTGTGTCAATTTTTAGCCCTATTTCTAGCAAATTGAACGTCACTAGGCCTCAAGATAGTCTGTTTTGGCTTGGCTTGTCTTCCTGTAATTATTGTTAGAAATTTTATTTATGATTATTAATTCATATTGCTCCATTTGAAATGTTTTTGAACATATTTACTTTGATTGCTTCAAAATTCATCAAGAACCAAGGAAAACACGAGTTATCAATCCATGCAATTAGGAAAAGGGGGAACAAAATAATCACAATCTCTCTTCAAATGTGTTAGAAGTAATTCCATCTTCATCAATGCATGCATGTATATAAAATTTCGAACAAACTCTAAATTCCATTATGGACTCAGCACCATAAGAACTTTCCCTTATTATAATAAGTAACGGAAAACCATTGTTATAGATCATATAAGGAAATTTTCCTCTAATCTCATAACTATTAAAGAGGATGTCAATGCCACTATGTATGGCAGTTAATTCAAATGGTTATCTTTCAAGTACTTTAGCTAAGGTGACAAAAAAAATTTCAAATCCTATTTTTTGATAGTAGTAGGAATAAGAAAGAATTTAACGCTACTTTCCAATATTCACCAGGTTTAAGCGAGGAGGTACAAATGAGGGCTTGTCTTAGATCACCAATCAAATATTTTCTAGTCACACTATTACCCTTGATTTGCATTTACATTATTATAGCCGGACAAATCCCTGTAATTGTTACTTGTGTACTCATTTCATTATCTATTATAACAGTTTGTTTAAAAAAAAAATCAATTAGAAATTGAAATTAAACTTGACATCATATATGAATCTGGACTTCCAGTAAAAATTAAATCAACTCAAAAACGTAAAATTTAACAGATTATATTTACTACAGTTGAAAAATCAATTTTGCAATCTAATAGCCCAAACCTATATTAATTATCTATAAAAATAAATTGTATGACAAATGATGAAACTTACAATGATTTATTTTTTATTCATAAATTTTTGAATTACAAATTCATAAAAAAAAAATTTTAAAAAAAAAACTCTAAGAAAATGTGAAATTATACAGAACATTTCAAAAAAATTATTAATGATGAATGCTTTAAAAAAACCTTAAGTACAAAACTTCATCTATCTAGTCAAATAAAAATGTGCACAACATCATAATTGCACATTATGGATAATTTTCTTTAAATTAACTATTCATTTATATGGCCATAAAAAAAGATATGTGCATTCAAATAAGTATCTAAGATTTTAAGTTCTTGAACCTTCAATATGATTTTATCTCATAATGAATATCAACACCAACACTTTCCCGTATTTATGGAAGCCTTGACGTGAAGGGAGAAGCGTGATTTTTGGAATAGTTATCCCACGTTTTTCCAATTATTTAATCTTACTTGGTTATTCATCTTTTCATCAAATTGTTGAAGCCAGAATATTAAGTTAGAGAGACAATAATACCACCCAAATGAAACAAAAGTGAATTCAACGCTTCTACTGATAGATTAGGGTAATCATTACTTAGGGCATTGTGCCTCTACACGACTTTGTGATAGCAAAACCGTGTAGGGAATCTCTAGAAAAGACCTCATCCAACCTAGATTTCCTTCGTCAATTTATGAATCATTAGCCCTCATAAAATTTATAGATAATAAGGGAATGGCTTTCCTTAACCCTTTTGAGATTCAAAGATTATGAAAACTTCTAGGATATTAAATAAGAGNTTTTTTTTTTTTTTTTTTTTTTTTTTGTGAAATTGAAACATCATTTTTCTCTGAACAAACATAAGAAATTAATAATTCGTACACATTAGGCGGGGATCAATGAGTAATGCTAGAAGTTGGGCAAAGGCACACAATGGCCGCAAGCATTTCCTTAATTGGAGGGAAAACTATACATGACTAGGAAGATATGTGTTATACTTTGGTGGATGATGGACGTTGAATGTCAATCATTGGCAAATATTGAGTGGGAGTTCTGAAAAACACCAAAAATCATAAGATATTAGGAGTTCAACTCAATTGTTCGAGAAATTGGCAACTAGAAAAGCAGGCGTCAAGCATTGGTGGATGACAATCATCAAACATTAATCATTAATAAACAATGAACAATGATGTATTAAAGAAGTTGAATGTCTCACAATGATTAATGATTGGCTCTATCACTTTCCTGATAACTAACAAGCATTATACATCAATCGATGGTGGCATTGGACAACTACTAAGAAGCAAAAACTTAGACACGTGTTTGATTTTTTTTTTTTTTTTTCATCCTCCTGATAGGAAGGAAAATCAGATAACTAGTAAGAGAAGCATAATGTTAAAGATTAACAAATGACGGATATCAATTGTTGGTTGGCTCACAACCTATGAGGAATGTTGAAGTTTAGGTGCTAATTAGTAGTCAAATCCATTCCAATCCTAACAAGAGGGAGATTAAGCTACCTGGAAAATAATCATTAAACAAATGTCAACGGCTAACAAATGTCAATGTCATCACTGGCAATCATCGAGCGACAATTAATGAGGAACAATAAAAATCGAAAAACATTTATATGTTAACTCAATTGTTCTTCTAATATGAGAGGAAATCAAGCAACTAGAAACTAGCATCGAACTTAGGTGGCTAACAAACATCAATCATTTGAACGTATTGAGAAACAATCAATGAACATTGTAAGTCGAATGTAATTTGGTGATCAACTCAACAGCTCTCCTCGTATGAAAGGTGATCGAGCAACATTAAAGATACACATTAAATATTAGTCTCTGACAGACATTAGATAATGGTAGTGATGAATGTCGATGTTAGTCAAAAGCTAGTGACTAGTGTAGCAATGGCAAGCAAATATGATTAGTTGGTACCAAACAATACAACATGGTTGAAAAAGCTCTAAAATAAATCCAAAAATTCTCTCCAAAAAAATTCTCCTTTCGAATGTGAAAATAAAGCCGATTTATAAATTGCAGAAGTTAAATTCTAGTTATTTTTGCCAAACAATCTAAACACTCCATCAGCCAAAAAAAAAAACGATCCCCATGATCATTTGATATTTTTTTGGCAAATAAGTGCCTTAATAATCTTTGAAGTGAACTATCTCTAGAAAGTGGAATTCATAATTTGAGTCACTTGTTTCAACTATAAACAATCAAATTTTAAAGAAGCTTTGATCCTTCAAATTGCCTCTAAAAAATCTAACTATGATTTTAAGTGCTTGATTTAGCTCGTGTAGCTCTCAGATCAAGAATTCATCATTATCATTATATCGGTCTCTATCTAAACTATAAGTTTTGTTAAAAGCAGAGTTTGAATGATCATAAAATCAATTTTAAAATTTATGACCCATATGTTTAGGTGCATTGAGATAAGAAAATTACATCAAAATAGAATTTATATGACCTATCACTTATCAAATATAGGTATATTTCCAAGAGAAGCAATAGATCCAAGCGGCAATCAAAGAATAAGTAAGAAATTCAAATAAAATTCCACTTTTGAATTTAGTTTCACCCTTAGGTTAATGAAAGTTACATGGAGACAATCACCAGATTGATCAAAATCAAGAAGCTGAAACTCAACCACTAAGCCGCATACATACACTTCATATGTAAACGCACTTTTATCGTCAAAATGTAACCTATAAACTTAACATATAAGGAAGAAAACAGCTCTTTAACAAGAACTTAAATTTCAAAGCCAAAGAGTGTTCTTATCTGGTGAAATATCAGCTCTCTCCAGCACCTCTCAGTATTCTCAATCACTGAAGAATTCCCAAACCTGAAGGAAAAAAACAATACTGAGATAATGTTTCAAGTCTCATTCATTTCCATTGTAACAGAAGTAAAATAAGGTTTGTGCATGAAAGAAAAACAAAGCTGACCTATCCTCTTCAGGAACACCATTCTGTGTCAGTTTTACAATGGCAACACCAGGATCTGGTTCATCAAACTCAAGCCTAACCTGCATTCACAACAATGGGTAACATTTCAATACAGATAGTCAATAATCCATATGATTATTCAAATTGAAAGCCATCTCCTCACGGTTGAATGGATCCCATCAGCCCAGCTACTGAATCTCCACTTCTGCACGATGAGTCTCCCTTCCTGCAACTCCTCGTTTACCCCAGTGATCGACCCATCAATAAGGCTAAACTGACCTTCAATTTCCTTGCTAATCCTCGCGTTGCTGTGCGTAAACCCTTTCCAACTTTTCTCATCCATGAGTGTCTCGTAAACATCCGTCGCCCTGCAGTTAAACCGCTCAATCATCCTGATTGTCTTGAACCTCTCTTTTTCATGTTTTAATGGGGCTTCCACCGCAGGACTCCCAGTCACTGCAGTAGTCAACTGTGCCCTCTCGGAGACCGGAGGAAACTTTCCGGCCTCCAGCTCGTCCATCGCCGGACCACCCTTCGACATAGCCTGCACATAGGACCGAATTTTTTTAAGAATCGCCGGCTTTCCCTTCGCAATAAACGCGTCCTTGATCCGGAGGGCGATTGGACCATCGCCATCGCGAAGAACGAATTTGACCTCAGGGTCCTCATCTGCATTCTCATCGCCGAGAAAAGGTACCTCAACGGATCCCTTAAAGCGTAAGAGCTGCGCGGCGCTATCTTCTCTCCCATCGGAGTCACTGCGTGCTTCTGCCTCCAAGGAGAGAGAGATGGAGAGCTCGTAGCCGGGTATGGCCCTTCCCTTCCTAACGTTGACATAGGCCTCGCCTTCGAGTTTGTCGATGTTTCTGGTGCGGATGAAAATGCCACCATGGTCTTCGACGATGGTGAGGTCAGAGAGCACAGAGGAGAGAAATGAGCGAGACCACTGGAGGCAATCGCGCTCCACCCAGTGCCAGTTATGGACGTTCCTGCCGTCTGCGCGCTCGGCCACGATCCATCTCTTGTCACCCTCGCCGTACCTCGCCATGGGGACTAGGGGTTCTAGAAAGTAACAGATAACAGCAAGATGTTTGACGAAATGCCGCAACGATGAGTGGACTTCTGGATGTTTCTTAGGTGCATTAGATTATACATAATTCATCTATCTTCGTCAATCTCTGAAGTTCATACAATACATAAAGTTTTGTTTGAGAAGACTATAAGCTTCCTTTGGTTAATAGTGTATGTAGAAGTCTACAAAAGTTTTTGTTCGGTGAAGGAACATTTTCACGAGTTCACTTACAAGAATTGTGATTTTTCGTTGTTTTAGATCGCAGGTGATCTTCTCTGTTCCGTCAACACGGCCTTCAAAGACATTTCGCCGAATGACATTGCTTTGACATTGCTTCTTCAAACGAAGCCTTACCAGACCTCTTGTTGGTCAGGCATTTGAGGCATTAGGTTCTTCTTGACGATTGTTGAAACTATTGTGGCCTCAAATGTCTGATGTAAACCTATTATCATCATTTTTGGACGGTCTTGCATTTGAATCATATACATTGTCAAAATCATTGTTATGTATGTAGAACCTTGATTTTTCATCTTTTATGGGAAGTAATGTTCTTGATAAGATGAACTCACTAATAATTAGGGTTGTCAAAAAAACTTGTCATTCACGAATAGCTCGTATTTGAATCACCAAGTAGCTTGTGTTTGATTTATTCGTTAAGCAAATGAGTCGAACACAAAAAAATTTTTTGAGTTTGATATATAAAAAAACAGGCACGAACGAACATTTCCTCGATTGTGTTTGGCTCGTTTACACTGCTACCCATAACTACAATTTGGCATGTCATCATTGCTTTTAGTTTTTTTGTGATGTTGATCCCCAAAACTATTAGAATTGTTATACACAATACAAGTAATAGAATTTCAACATATCGGATGAAGCAATAAATATTTAAATTATTTTAATATAATTTATCCTTATCTATTCAATAAATAATATTTTAATTTAAGATTACTTTTTAATATTTAGAATATTTTATTAATTTTTAATATGAATATGTTATTTACGGTCATCCCATTTGAATCAAAACGCTAACATTGAATTAGATTTGAACCAATCATTTTTTTTTTTAAGTTGGACTTCACTGGTTCTGATCAATACAGAAACAGTTTTGAGCTTGGACCGAACTTGTTGAATGATCTGGTTCACAGAAGAGTAATCTGATCTTTAAAACCATGCACATCACCATATNTTTAAAATTTTAGAAGTTAAATTCTAGTTATTTTTGCCAAACAATCTAAACACTCCATCAGCCAAAAAAAAACGACCCCCATGATAATTTGATATTTTTTTGGCAAAAAAGTGCCTTAATAATCTTTGAAGTGAACTATCTCTAGAAAGTGGAATTCATAATTTGAGTCACTTGTTTCAACTATAAACAATCAAATTTTAAAGAAGCTTTG
>JXCR01103852.1:414220-425183 GCA_002079205.1 Phalaenopsis hybrid cultivar | reverse complement strand
CCGTCGCCCTGCAGTTAAACCGCTCAATCATCCTGATTGTCTTGAACCCCTCTTTTTCATGTTTTAATGGGGCTTCCACCGCAGGACTCCCAGTCACTGCAGTAGCCAACTGTGCCCTCTCGGAGACCGGAGGAAACTTTCCGGCCTCCAGCTCGTCCATCGCCGGACCACCCTTCGACATAGCCTGCACATAGGAACGAATTTTTTGAAGAATCGCCGGCTTTCCCTTCGCATAAAACGCGTCCTTGATCCGGAGGCCGATTGGACCATCGCCATCGCGAAGAACGAATTTGACCTCGGGGTCCTCATCTGCATTCTCATCGCCGAGGAAAGGTACCTCAACGGATCCCTTAAAGCGTAAGAGCTGCGCGGCGCTATCTTCTCTCCCATCGGAGTCACTGCGTGCTTCTGCCTCCAAGGAGAGAGAGATGGAGAGCTCGTAGCCGGGTATGGCCCTTCCCTTCCTAACGTTGACATAGGCCTCGCCTTCGAGTTTGTCGATGTTTCCGGTGCGGATGAAAATGCCACCATGGTCTTCGACGATGGTGAGGTCGGAGAGGACAGAGGAGAGAAATGAGCGAGACCACTGGAGGCAATCGCGCTCCACCCAGTGCCAGTTATGGACGTTCCTACCGTCTGCGCGCTCGGCCACGATCCATCTCTTGTCACCCTCGCCGTACTTCGCCATGGGTACTAGGGGTTCTAGAAAGTAACAGATGACAGCAATATGTTTGACGAAATGCCGCAACCAAGGGCNTATGGACGTTCCTACCGTCTGCGCGCTCGGCCACGATCCATCTCTTGTCACCCTCGCCGTACTTCGCCATGGATACTAGGGGTTCTAGAAAGTAACAGATGACAGCAATATGTTTGACGAAATGCCGCAACGAAGGGCATAAATGAGTGGACTTCCAACATGTGCATTAGATTATACATAATTCATCTATGTTCGTCAATCTCTGAAGTTCATACAATACATAAAGTTTTCTTTGAGAAGACTACAAGCTTCCTTTGATTGATAGTGTATGTAGAAGTCTACAAAAGTTTTTGTTCGGTGAAGGAACATTTTCATAAGTTCATTTACAAGAATAGTGATTTTTTCGTCGTTTTAGATTGCATGTGATCTTCTCTGTTCCGTCAACATGGCCTTCAAAGACATTTCACTNAGGGCAGAAATGAGTGGACTCCCAACATGTGCATTAGATTATACATAATTCATCTATGTTCGTCAATCTCTGGAGTTCATACAATACATAAAGTTTTCTTTGAGAAGACTACAAGCTTCCTTTGGTTGATAGTGTATGTAGAAGTCTACAAAAGTTTTTGTTCGGTGAAGGAACATTTTCATAAGTTCATTTACAAGAATAGTGATTTTTTTCGTCGTTTTATATTGCATGTGATCTTCTCTGTTCCGTCAACATGGCCTTCAAAGACATTTCACCGAATGACATTGCTTCTTCAGACGAAGCCTTACTAGACCTCTTGTTCGTCAGGCATTTGAGGCATTAGGTTCCTCTTGAGGATTGTCGAAACTATTGTGGCCTCAAGTGTCTGATGTAAACCTATTATCATCATTTTCGGACGGTCTTGCACTTGAATCATATGCATTGTTGAAATCATTGTTATGTATATAGAACCTTGATTTTTCATCTTTTATGGGAAGTATTCTTCTTGATAAGATGAACTCACTGATAATTAGGGTTGTCAAAAAAAACTTGTCATTCACGAATAGCTTGTATTTGGCTCGCTAAGTAGCTTGTGTTTGATTTATTCATTAAGCGAACGAGCCGAACAAGAATAATTTTTTTGAATTTGATATACAAACAAACAGGCACGAACGAACATTTCCTCGATTGTGTTCGGCTCGTTTACACTGGTACCCATAACTACAATTTGGCATGTCATCATTGCTTTTAGTTTTTTTGTAATGTTGATCCCCAAAACTATTAGAATTGTTCTACACAATACAAGTACTAGAATTTCAATATATCGNATTGTGTTCGGCTCGTTTACACTGCTACCCATAACTACAATTTGGCATGTCATCATTGCTTTTAGTTTTTTTTGTAATGTTGATCCCCAAAACTATTAGAATTGTTCTACACAATACAAGTATTAGAATTTCAATATATCAGATGAAGCAATAAATATTTAAATTATTTTAATATAAGTTACCCCAATAGAATAATGATATATTAATATAATTTTTATCGACTCAATAAATAATATTTTAATTTAAGATCACTTTTAAATATTTAGAATATTACTCTAACAAAAAAAAACTGAGACATGATATTTTATTAAACTTTAATTTAAATATGTTATTTACGATCATCCCATTTGAATCAAAACGTTAAANTAATTTTTATCGACTCAATAAATAATATTTTAATTTAAGATCACTTTTAAATATTTAGAATATTACTCTAACCAAAAAAACTGAGACATGATATTTTATTAAACTTTAATTTAAAGATGTTATTTACGATCATCCCATTTGAATCAAAACGTTAACATTGAATTAGATTTGAACCAATCATTTTTTCTTTAAGTTGGACTTCACTGGTTCTGATCAATACAAAAACAGTTTTGAGCTTGGACCGAACTTGTTGAATGATCGGCTCACGATAGAGTAATATGATCTTCAAAACAATGCACTTCACCATAATTTTGTCNAACATTGAATTAGATTTGAACCAATCATTTTTTCTTTAAGTTGGACTTCACTGGTTCTGATCAATACAAAAATAGTTTTGAGCTTAGACCGAACTCGTTGAATGATCGGTTCACGAAAGAATAATCTTATCTTTAAAACCATGCACTTCACCATAGTTTTGTGACAAAAAATAGTGTAAACATAAATACTAAATTTTAGATATTAAATGTATAAATACATGAAAATAGTGAATAAGTAGGTAAATTTCTATACTAATAATGTTATTATAAATATAATAAAATAAGTAAAATAATAATTTAAACATTATAAATTTTATACTTTAGATGCATTTTATTCTTATGACATCCCAAATTATAACTTCAAAATTATTTTAATTTTACAAATGCCAATTCTTATATATTTACATATCTAATATCTAAACTTTGAGATTTACATAAATAACCCTTAAATCTTTGACAATACATCAAAAATATCACTCATATTAACTTTTATAAAATGAGAACACATAAATTTTTAATGTCAATATGTTATAGATGTGAATATCAACTTTGTAAGTGTTAGATATGTAAATACATAAAAATTGTGTGTTATTTATGAAATTTTCCAAACTTTAAAATTTGAAATATGAAATAATACAATTTTAAATTGATAGCCTCGATGGCGACTTCTGCTTCCCTTCTCCGGCGTTCGCAGCGTCCATTTCCATCAGCTCAGTCGGCTGATTATCTCCTCCGCTCCCCCATTGTTTGTCTTTAGCTTTTTGGAGTTTCCATGGCTGAAAACAACCCATGTTCGTCTTCAATAGCAGGCGCTGAGGTATAAAACTACGGATAGTTGAGGAGAAGGTTCAGTTCTCTAGCTTTGGCTGCCGCAGCTCATGGGCCTAGGGATTTCTATTTTATTCCGGTAACTTCTAACCTGATAATGGAAAGATTTCATTTTATACAGCAGTTTTGGCGGTTTGATTAAACTGCATTTTGGTAGCTTTTTCAAAAAGTTGATGTTGAAATTTGTGTTTTTTCACCACTCATGATTATGTGCGGTGCAGCTTTCTAGTTGTGGTCTCACTTAAAAAAAAAGATTATAATAGCAGTCACAGCTTTTGAGTATTAGATTATTATTCAGCAGTTTCACAACCGTTTTTTAATAAACTGCAGTAACTCAAAACAGACCCTTAGGCTTCGTTTGAGAAGGCTGTGAAGTTTCATTTGGTTGCAGTGAAGGCCAATGCCTAGAAAATTCTTTGTTTGATGAAGTGGCCTCTCCCGAACGTTGNAATTTGTGTTTTTTCACGACTCTTGATTATGTGCGGTACAGCTTTCTAGTTTTGGTCTCACTTAAAAAAAAATTATAATAGCAGCCACAGCTTTTGAGTATTAGATTATTATTCAACAGATTCACAATTGTTTTTTAAAAAACTACAGCAACTCAAAACAGACCNAATTTGTGTTTTTTCACGACTCTTGATTATGTGCGGTACAGCTTTCTAGTTTTGGTCTCACTTAAAAAAAAAATTATAATAACAGCCACAGCTTTTGAGTATTAGATTATTATTCAACAGATTCACAATTATTTTTTAAAAAACTACAGCAACTCAAAACAGACTCTTAGGTTTCGTTTGAGAAGACTGTGAAGTTTCATTTGGTTGCAGTGAAGGCCAATGCCTAGAAAATTTTTTGTTTGATGAAGCGGTCTCTCCCGAACGTTCTTGGAAGTTGTATCACAAAAACGATAATTTTTAGGCGTTTTAGATTGTAGCTTGCCTCCTCCATTTGACAGATGTGATTTTTAAAGGAAATTTGCATTATGGGGACGCTCCTTCAAATGAAGCAAGGAGCTTCACCATCTGGCAAAGCTCCTTTAGAGGTCATTTTGTGGAACATGACTCGTCATCTCCTTTCTAATGAAATTTTAGTGTTTTTGCGATACAACTTCTGCTGAAGTTCCGAAAGCGCTCTGTTGACAAATATAAGTTTTTCCAAGCTGCGGTGTTTGAGTGCAACCGAACGGAAGTTGAAAGCATTCTCAAACGGAGCCTTAAGTACTACTCAACTCCTATGCATTCACATATCTGACACTTAAATGTTAATTCTTACATACATGACATCTTACCTCTGTATGAAAAAATAATGTTGATTTTGATGTGATTTGAAAGATATAGATGATATTAATGTAAAAAGTAAAGCTTGTGTGCTAAATATGTAAATGCATGACAATTAGGATTATTTCACTTTAAAGCATTATTTTATTAGCATTTGTCGATCATCTTGTTGTACCATGATATTTTGCTTAAGAGTTCTTTAGGGCGACGGTGCGACACGGTAACACATCACAGTTTTGTCTATTCGAATTTAATAAATATGGCTCCCCAAACAGAACCCACTAAACTCCTGTAATATTGCTCACTGACCACTTTTTGACCTGATAAGAAGCTGAAAACTTCACTTTAATGAGTTATATGGGGCTTCCTAGCATAATTTATTACTATTATACTTGTGTATTAATTATTGTTATTATTGTGATTGACAGCTTATCTGAATGTGTTTGAGAATTCATAAGCAAAATTTCACTCTGCCATTCCCAAGTTAAAATAATACAGCACACAATTCTTACGTATTTATATATTTCACCTAAACTTTCATATTTATATACATAGCACTCAGATATTTACTATCACATCAAGATTAATATTATTATCACTTTTTAAAAGTGAAATACAAGTTTTCAAGCATAGGTTTAAACCAAAGTGTTGTGTATGTAAATATGAAAGTTTAGACGCAAGATTTGTAAATATATAAGATATATGTGCGACGCATTTAAAGTTCCCAATTTCTTAATATTTTGCTCGCAACTAATTAATTTTAGTATTGTGCATGGCGGCTTATATGAATGTTTTTGACAATTTAGAAGCAAATTTTAACTTTTCCTTTCTCGTGTTAAAATAAACAAAAATGTTGGGTAGATCATGTTATTTTGATTATCCGTTATATGATTTCTAAATCTTAAAATTGTCACTATGACATACTCTCATGACGCAAGCGTCCCTCCGGCAATGACACGGGCATCCCTCTCATGTTATTTGAAGTGAAGCAGGGAGTCAGAGAATGCCTGGACCGGTTAGATCCAGGCTCGAGAGAGTTGACCAACTTTTCACCTCCTTTCAATAGAGGGGCCCATTTCTAGTTATTCTAGGGTTATATATCGGTATTATTTATGTTTTAGTTCAGTTATTGTGAGTTCTCTGTTGGGACACTCGTCGGTGTCTTAAAGTCTTCTTTTCTAGCATCATATGAAAAGGTGAGTGGTGCCACAATTATATCTCATTTTGAGGTGGTGATTATCCTCGACTTTCCCTTTCGTCGCAGCCTTCCCTTCGCGGCCACCGCTCTTTCTCCCGGGTGCAGTTGCCAAACAACCCTTTCGAACTGTTTTACTGCAGTTTCACTTGCTGCCACCTTCTTGAACCTAACTGTCTCGCTGTTGCAATCTTCCCATGTCACACCCCAACTGGCCCCCTTTAAGGGTCTGCTAAGGTGTGATAGAGGCAGACCATTCGATCAGACCAAATTCTCACTCAGGGTGTGACATCCCAACTGTCCTTAACACCCTCCGCCGCTACCTACCTATTGTCCGATCCCCCCTACTATTTCTAGCAATCCACACTTCTCTCGGCCATCCTTACCACTCTCTATCACTATTGACCTACTGTCCAAGCCCTCCCTCTTGTTGTTTCCAACAAGGCACAACCCTTCCAACTATTTTTACCACCCTTTGCCACTGCCAACCTACTATCCTGTCCTCCCCCTTGCTGCTTCAAGGCATACACAACCTTTCCAGCCACCCCTACTTGCTGCTGCTCCTCATCCACCCCCTACTTGTGGACCACCTAACTGACCTCCACTTCCCACGAATCGAACTCTAGTCTGAGTTTATATTTTGTTGTTGTTATTTCCTATTTTAGTGTGTGTTTGGTTGTAATTGCATATTTGACTTTTTCAGTGATAATATTTTTTTTCCTATTATTGTTTAGGTTAACTCTGGTATTATTTCAAGTTTTATGTCTTAATGATAATGTGTCATTAAAAGTCATTAATCATTCATCTTTCTAACATTTCCCAGCAGATAAAAATACTAGGGATGGCTAATTGAAAGAGTTGTTATTTGTTGTTCGATGGAGCTTTCTTTTTGGTTCAGCAGCCATACATGTCATCCATTCACGAGAATATTCTCTTGTCTCTTATTGTTTTCCTTTTTTCTGAACTCCCGACTTGCTCTGTCGGATTCAGACTATTTGATTGGTCTTGGGAGCTACGACATAACCGGACCTGCGGCGGATGTAAATATGATGGGTTATGCCAACACTGATCAGATTACTTCAGGCATTCATTTCAGGCTGAAAGCTCGTTCTTTTATAGTTGCTGAGCCTGGCGGAAATCGTGTCGCATTTGTCAATCTCGATGCATGTATGGCGTCTCAACTTGTGACGATTAAAGTTCTCGAAAGGCTAAAATCAAGGTACTATATGACAACCTTCATAGATTATGCTAGTACTGCTCATTGCTTCATGTTTTGACTATTAAGCTCAAACATTGGTAGTTATATGTTAATTAATAGAGGCATTTACATACATATTACACAATTTTTATACAATTATACACAACACTCAAATCTTTAACATCACATCAAAAATAGCACTATTACCCCTTTTTAAAGATGAAAAACACATTTTCATGCATAAGTTTAAAGCACCATGGTGTTATGTATGTAAATACCAATGCTTAGGTGTGAGTGATGTAAATTTCCTTATTTAATATCTTCATTTCATGGTTAATAGGCTTGCATAATGAAAGCTATCACTCGATGAACTTTCATTCAATGTATAAAAGGGTTTGCTTCTTAATCCATGAGGACAATCTAATAGTTTTAATAAAATCCAGGCTTTTGATATTGAAACTTTGCCACCCAAAATGATTTCCAAATCAAGAGCTTGTATAATCTATAACTCTCAAATAAGAACTAGTATTAGCAGTTTGATTCTGAAGGTTTTTATATAGTGTTATCCCTTGCTAAACCTAAATTGTGGTGGGTAGGTGATTAATCATGTTCTAGTGTCTTATTAGAATCAAGAGTAGTTTCCTACTATGTTAATGGTGGATCAAAGAATTATGGTTTAGGAAGATAGGCTTTGTCAGTTGGGCTTTGTTACCCAAAATGATTTTCAAATTGAGAGATAGTATGATCCACACACTCAAATAAGAACCAATGTTAAACTTAAATTGTGGTGAGCACTTTTTAATTTTAATTAAGGGGGAGTTTGGTAGCACATTTTTAATAGAATTTAACCATGGATTTTGTCTAAATCCAGCTAAACACCAAAAAAAGTAAAACCAAATCTAACTCTCCANGTGGTGAGCACTTTTTAATTTTAATTAAGGGGGAGTTTGGTAGCACATTTTTAATAGAATTTAACCATGGATCTCNATAGTGAAGTTACAAGGGATAAAGTCATCTTGAACTTCTGTATCCAGTAGGTGATGAGGATAGATGTAGGCTGTACTATTTATAGGAGCACTAGATCTATTGCCTTTGGAGAGACTTTTTGAGGTTTAGCACACCCTGCCTTGATCTTCACAGTATGTAAGAAGGCAAGAATTGATTATAGACAAGATGAGGATGGGATTGAACCTCTAAAACTTATTTGTTCTACCAATAGAAAAACTTATGAATCTCATGTTGGATGGAGATCTAGAAGTAGGACTAGGGATATTCCTTCTACTTTAGGTACTTCTGGTACTCATACTATCCAAGAACTTATGGAGCAAATGATAATCCAACAGGGAGATATTTTTAGAATTGATCATAGAATGGAAAATAGGGAGGGCAGAAATGCTCGCGTTGATGATTTGATATGACAAAAGTTTGAATATGATGCTACTTATGATGATGCAATGATCAAATTCATAAAGGTGATCACTCAGTTCAGTTTTCCACTCACCCCGCTTTTACTCCATGTCAGCAGTAGAATTTGGACATAGAAGAAGATGATGATGAAGAAGAAGAAGACAATGATTGGTGATGGTTTAGTTAGATTTTTGCTTAGTTTATGTTTAATTGTACTTTATCGTTGAGACTCTTTGTCTGTGGACTGTGATATTTTATTTTTGTTGTATGTTGTGTTGTGAACTTTAGATTTGTGAAATTGGTGGAAGTTATTAGTTTTTAGTACTTTGTTGGATGCATTTGCAGTTAACACTTTCTCAATAAATTTTTATATGTATTATGTACTATTTAATTTTTTAAGCCTTGTAGCTTTTCATATTAGCACCTGCAATATTTCAGAGTTAAATTTCTAATCAAAACCTTCAAAAACTATGTCTTTTCTTTATGTATTAAATGTTTTCTTAACCCTTAATTTTTTAGTTCATCATTTAAAATTTTTTAAAAATTTAAGTTGGGGGGAAGATAAATTACTTTTAAAAAAATAAACTTAATTTTATTTTTAAAGCTAATATNTGTTTTGACTATTAAGCTCAAACATTGGTAGTTATATGTTAATTAATAGAGGCATTTACATACATATTACACNGATTTTAATCATGTGCTGATTTGATGTAGGCCTTTGTCAGTTCTTAAACTCTTGTAGTTAGGGCTATTAAAATGGCTCATTGTTCGCGAACAGNTTGATGTAGGCCTTTGTCAGTTCTTAAACTCTTGTAGTTAGGGCTATTAAAACGGCTCATTGTTCGCGAACAANTTGATGTAGGCCTTTGTCAGTTCTTAAACTCTTGTAGTTAGGGCTATTAAAACGGCTCATTGTTCGCGAACAGCTCTTGTTCGGCTCTTTAAGAAGCTCTTGTTTGATTCATTCGCTAAGTTAAAGAGCCGAACACGAATACGAAGATGAACACTTTTTTTTGTGCTTGATATATTGATGAGTAGTATTTTTAAAAAAATTAGTTGACTATNTCGCGAACAGCTCTTGTTCGGCTCTTTAAGAAGCTCGTGTTTGATTCATTCGCTAAGTCAAAGAGCCGAACACGAATACGAAGATGAACACTTTTTTTTGTGCTCGATATATTGATGAGTAGTATTTTTTAAAAAATTGGTTGACTAAAAGGCTACAAAGATTTATAATCAAATAAAATTATTAAATAAAAAAATGAATAACAATATATTAAATTATATTTAAATGATGTTCTAATATAAAAAATAAGATTTAAATCATTCGGCTGCGTGATTAGGGCCGCCAAAACGACTCTGTGTTTGCAAACAGCTCCTGTTCGGCTCGTTTATCACCAAGCAAACGAGCCGAACACGAACACACTTTTTGTGTTTGAAATATAAACGAGCTGAATACAAACAATGATATTCTTTAACGAGCCGAACANATTAGGGCCGCCAAAACGACTCTGTGTTTGCAAACAGCTCCTGTTCGGCTCGTTTATCACCAAGCAAACGAGTCGAACACGAACACACTTTTTGTGTTTGAAATATAAACGAGCTGAATACAAACAGTGATATTCTTTAACGAGCCGAACACAAGTNCATTCGGCTGCGTGATTAGGGCCGCCAAAACGACTCTGTGTTTGCAAACAACTCCTGTTCGGCTCGTTTATCACCAAGCAAACGAGCCGAACACGAACACACTTTTTGTGTTCGAAATATAAACGAGCTGAATACAAATAGTGATATTCTTTAACGAGCCAAACGCAAGCTGAGCCTGGGCCGCTCGTGTTCGGCTCGTTTATACCCCTAATTGTAGTTAATTCCAATCAGATTTGAGATCAATCACAGTGAATCATCATCTGATTCACCAAGCGGGTTAGTCTACAGTTAGCCCAATCAATGTATGACACAATCACATAAGATTGCTAAACTGTCTTCTCTTTATTTTTAACAACTTGTATTATATATTTGTGTGAGCTTTGACAATCCACATCTGTGTAGGTACGGAGACCTCTATACTGAACAAAATGTGGCCATAAGTGGCATCCATACACATTCTGGTCCAGGGGGTTACCTTCAATATGTTGTGTACATAGTAACATCTCTTGGCTTTGTGCGACAGTCATTTGACGTTATTGTGGATGGCATTGAGAAAAGCATAATACAAGCTCATCAAAACCTTAGACCTGGATCACTTTATGTAAATAAAGGTAAGCTGGGCGTTTACATTCTTATCATCATTTTTGCTTTTGTAGCGTTTTTTTCTTAGTATCACATGCCTGGGCATTTACATACATACCCCAGATTTCTCATTTATTTACATATCTAAAACTAAAAATT
>JXCR01103852.1:352914-382179 GCA_002079205.1 Phalaenopsis hybrid cultivar | reverse complement strand
CTCCCTCCCGTCGTCGTTGATTCAGCTCCGGCCGGTCGCCATTTCGGCGACATAAGCGGCGACGTGCCGGCAAACTCCACTTTCAAACGCGGAGACGTCGTTGCGGCCACGTTCTGGTCCGCTTGCCCTCGAAACGATCTCTTCACGAATGGAACCTTTGCCCTAATTGAGTTCTTGGATTCAAACCAGAACTGGATTCCTGCTTATGATGATGATGATTTCTGCTTGCGGTTCAAGTGGTCGAGACCTTCGAAACTCAGCGCTCAGAGCCAGGCGACTTTGGAATGGAGAATTCCTCAGGATTCGTTGCCGGGAGTTTACAGATTCAGACATTTTGGAGCTTCCAAGAGCTTGCTGGGTTCGATCGGCTATTTTACCGGTTCTTCAACTGCCTTTGTTGTGGCATAATAAGTGCTTTTACATACATACCGCCAAATCTTATGTATTTATATATCAATAATGTTGATGTGTTTTGTTCATGTTGACATGTCGGACTCGAGGAGGAAAAAATATTACATCAGGAGTCCTCATGTAAAATTGTATCAGGACTTCGATCACAATATACCACGAGTACGGCCTGACCACGCTATGCATTAAACTATTTTGANTTCAACTGCCTTTGTTGTGGCATAATAAGTGCTTTTACATACATACCGCCAAATCTTATGTATTTATATATCTAAGGTGGGGGTTAATATGTAAAAATTGGAACTTAAGTGTTAGTTATGTAACTGCTTGGGAATTTAGTGGTATGTATGTAAATCTTCCTAGTAAATAATGATGTGTTTTGTTCTGGTTGAGATGCCGGTCTCGAGGAGTAAAATTGTATCAGGACTTTAGTCACAATATACCACGAGTACGGCCCGACCCCGCTATATATTAAACTATTTTGTTTTTTATATTCAGTAGGATCAAATCGTACACGTGACACATTGTGATTGGAGTCGTGATACAGTTTTGCATCAGGACTCTTGATGAAATATTATTGTGCTTGAATTATCATTTTATTGTCTTGTGTTAATAAGACTTGTTAGTTTGATCATATTCCTTGTTTAGATGCGAATGTATGATAAAATTTGGGGGCATTTAGATGCGTAACACAGATTTCTTTTGTTTTTACACAACATACACATAAATTTTCATATTTACTTGCATGACTTCTAAATCTTTAAGAGATTTGCATACATGTCATTCAACTCCTATGCATTTACATTTCTAAGCCCTAAACTTCAATTTTTACATATTTTTCACATTTCCTATGCATAAAAAATGTATTTTATCTTAATGTTTTGAAGGTTAAAAAAGCAATATTTTTTTATGTGATGTGAAAGATTTGGTGGTAGAAATGTAAAAAAGCCAAATTAAGTGTTTAATATGTAAACACATTGCCCTAATATTTAACATCACATAAAAAAATATCATTATTTTCACTTTTTTAAAAGTGTAATGAATATTTACATGTAGCATTTATGACACTTAAATGAATGTAAATATCAAACTTTGGGTGTTGGATATATAAATCCATAAGAATTTTGTGATATTTATGTAAATTTCTCTAAAATTGATTGGATTTGATTTTGAATGAGTGTAATTTAGGTTTTAATTGGTTGTTTAGATTCATTATAATCAATATTTTATTTGGATATTTTGACACAAAATATTTAAATTATTTACATTATTAGATTCACACTTGTTGTGCCAGTAAAAAGTTTTCATCATCTGACAAGGATCTTGAGATGTGTCACAAATCATAAGATAATTTTTTTAGTAAAGAATGCTCAACTTTAATTAAAAATTATAAAAAATTGTTATTTCTGCAAAGAACTGGTCGGCTTAATGAGATAAACATAATGAAACTAACATTAACCTGATTTGTGTCAAATCAAGCATTGACTGGGTAATTAATTCATTTTTTGAAGCTTGTGCCCGATTAGAATGTCAAACAAGTTTCAAATCTGGTGAGTTTATGGTCAAATGGAGTGTCTAAACAAAACGAATCTAACAAGCTAAATATCAGTCACTTTTAAGATCATTAAGTCACTCAAATATCCACAAAATGTCATCCAATCAAGAGAATATTTCCATATTATCTTATGGACTGGTCTGAAGTCTTTCTTTCGTTGCAGTGAAACTTCTCCCAAACTCTATAAATCGAGCCCCATCCACTCTGTTAAAAATGACCTAAACCTACACCTTGAACTGTAGGAAGCTAGGATCGGAGAAAGGAGCCGAAACATAGTGTCGTTTCTATAGAAAATACGAAGCAAAGTAGGAATTAATTTATGTGTACGTATGTATTCCTAAGAATAATGTGATTTGTTTTTTACATGCATAGCACCCAATTCTTATTCATCTACTTATATCACACCCAAACTTTGATTTTTACATCATAAGCAACCTAACTTACGTATAAAAAGATGGATTAGACTATTTTCACCTTTTCATACATAGGAAAAGTTGTGATGTACAGATCAAAATTTGGGTGTGAGATAAGTAAGTGCATAAGAAGTAGGTGTCGTGTATGTAAATTCCCCAAATAAAAAAACAGCTTCTTGGCACATTATTTCGTAGAATTTGTTTGGGGGTTGTTGCAGCTTATTTAAAAGGTGTTACAAAAAGTTGCTACGCAAAATTTATTTTTAAATAAACTGGTTGTTTGTTTGTTTGTTTTTTTTTTTAAATGTGAAAGAGTAGTGTTGTAGTTTTTTCCGGAAATNTGTGAGATAAGTAAGTGCATAAGAAGTAGGTGTTATGTATGTAAATTCCCCAAATAAAAAACCAGCTTCTTGGCACGTTATTTCGTAGGATTTGTTTGGGGGCTGTTGCAGCTTATTTAAAAGGTGTTACAAAAAGTTGCTACGCAAAATTTGTTTTTAAATAAATTGGTTGTTTGTTTGTTTTTTTTTTTTTGTAAATGTGAAAGAGTTGTGTTGTAGTTTTTTCCGGAAACATGACGATCGNTTTTTAAATAAACTGGTTGTTTTTTTTTTTTTTTTTTTTTTTGTAAATGTGAAAGAGTAGTGTTGTAGTTTTTTCCAGAAATATGACGATCGTGCCCTTGTACTGTAATGTTGTTTTACAGTAGAATTGTTCATTATAACACATTTCATTCTTGAAAACAAATATCAATTTTGAACATTACAAAATAAAAATTGACACATCACCAAATAGTGAGTAGAAGGACTATTGAAATTAAANAGAATTGTTCATTATAACACATTTCATTCTTGAAAACAAATATCAATTTTGAACATTACAAAATAAAAATTGGCACCTCACCAAATAGCGAGTAGAAGGACTATAAAAAAAATAATAATAAATTGATAATATTATTTTTAAAATGTAGCAAGTGTATGTGAGTGAGGGCATAAGTAGTCATCNAAAAAAAAAAAATTGATAATATTATTTTTAAAATGTAGCTAGTGTATGTGAGTGAGGACATAAGTCGTCATCCAGGAAAACTCTCCGCGTTTGATCACTCTTGGTGGTGGAATCCTCAAACGCATCTGCCCACCTGAAGAATTCACATTTTTTCATTCTTCTCCTTGGATAACTGTAAAGTTTTCTCTTGTAGCTATGTGGTTGTGGCAAATTAAATATGGAACATTATTACCCGCAGTAGCAGTACAGTGCTTTGGAAATAACAGAAATCATCGAGCTCATCTTTTATGAATACTTAAAATCACAACGCACATCTCTTTAAGTATAACATTAATAAAAATTATTAGTATAAGTTACTAATTAAAGTAAAACGCAATTGTGATGTATCAGAGAGCACAATATATAAATCAACAAATCTGTCACCACAATAAGACAATAAATCCTACAAAAAATGGTTCATATTTTTCTTTAACCCACGTAATTTCATCCACGTATGTGTCACGTATGCATATCACCAGAAAATATCATCTAGAAGAAGATTAAAAATCATAGCACTTAAATAGGAGAGAAACTTCATTGTTTTCATTGAGATTTCATATGTGACAGGAACCAATAGCGACATATAGGTCATCCAGAAGAACCATTAAAGTCGTATCTCATCATAGACCTTCAAAGCCCAAAAAAAGATGTATTAAGTTTAATTACATAGTTTTTCCACGATTGTCTCATAGGCCATCCAAATAGAAAAAATTAAATGCATAAGAAATATAAATAAAATTGATAATCCAAATAAACATGACTTGTATAAAAAGNATGCATATCATTTTTGGCAAAATTTTGGTTTTCTTCATGCTGTGACACAACTTTGTAAATTTAATTTTGTTCAAATTCTTCTTAAAGATGAGTGAAAATTTCCATTGGAGAAAGTGAGTTGAGCTTCTATTTTAAGCTTATTTTAATATATGTAGAGATTGGCTTATATATTAGAAATATAAGCTTTTTACAATGAGGTGATCTTGCGTATCCATCCAGCTTCGGTACTAAAGAGGTAGATTGCAATATCTGTTCAAAGAAATAAATAAATAAAATTTTATTTACGCAATGGATGGGTCGGTTTAAACACCGTCTTGACAATTCTGTCTTAAGAGATGAATGTCTCTTTCGAGAACAAGAAATAAAGAGACAAAGAACGAGACACAAGAAGTGAGAGAGAGAGAGAGAGAGAGTGGGACATTAGAAGAAACAAAGACATGACATAAACCCTGGCCACATTTCAGAGAAGGAAGAAGTCTGTGCCCTAATCAAGAAGAAGGAGGCATTGTAACTTGGGTGTGTTTGCGTCCGTTTAGGGCATGGAAAAAGGTTCGTGCATATACGAAGAAGGAAGTAGCGTGCGCCTCTTGTGCCTCACGGAGAGGAAGAAAACGAAACCTTTGATGCTTCTTGTGCTGTTGCACGAAGTAAGAAGGGAGGAGACAAGGGTCTTTACTTGGGGGAAGATCAAATTGGAGCCGATCCTATGAGTATTAGTAGTGTGCGATCTATTCAAGTTTGAGCAGGAAGGAGGANAGCCAAAACCTAGAACCACCAATAAACAAATGCCAACCCTAGCCACAGTGAGACCACAATGGTAAATAAGAGAGGGGAGAGAAAGAAAAAAAATCAAATCACCGCAACAAAACTAATAACCACTGAGAACCACCGTGAAACAATCATAGTGGTAAAGAAGAGATGAGAGATCTCCCCAACCCTAGCCACCAGAATGACACAAAGGAGAGGGAAAGGAGACACGAGAAAGGCAGAACGCATGGCCGAGGTGGGGGTGGGAAGAGAAAACGTTGCTAGTAAACGCGGGCCGTAGGGTCGAATCCACAGCCTCATGTTAATTAAAACAATGACAAAGAATATCATAAAAGATTTCAAACGTGATTTTTAAACAAGATAAAATAGTAGGAGTGTCAATACTGTTCAGAGGGACGAGTTTGAGTCTGACCTGAAATGACCCGACCCGAATAGGAACAACCATACATGAGATCGCCCCACTAACCTAAACCCAACCGAAAATTTCATGTTTGGGTTTTCGGGCCATGTTTGAGTTTTCGATTTCCNATTTCAAACGTGATTTTTAAACAAGATAAAATAGTAGGAGTGTCAATACGGTTCAGGGGGACGAGTTTGAGTCTGACCTGAAATGACCCGACCCGAATAGGAACAACCATACCTGAGATCGCCCCACTAACCTAAACCCAACCGAAAATTTCATGTTTGGGTTTTCGGGTCATGTTTGAGTTTTCGATTTCANAGCCAAAACCTAGAACCACCAATAAACAAATGCCAACCCTAGCCACAGTGAGACCACAATGGTAAATAAGAGCGGGGAGAGAAAGAAGAAAAATCAAATCACCGCAACAAAACTAACAGCCACTGAGAACCACCGTGAAACAATCATGTTAATTAAAACAAAGACAGGGAATAGCATAAAATAGTAGGCAAATTTTGAAGTCTAATTGGAATAGTGTTGGGGCGTGGGATTAATTTTTTAAATGGCTATAAAGTAGCCGTGGTAAACTCACCACAACTTAAAAGCTGCACACAGCGCTTTTCCATGGACAGCAGCGTCTCTGCCACGAAGCCGGCTCCGCCGGCGCTGCCGTCGCCGAGGGCGGCGCCAGTCTTTCTTTCCGACTCGTTTGAAGAGCTTCTGAGATTCACCCTCTCTGCTTCGCTTGTACAAGACTCCGAAGTTTCGCTCGGGTTTTCCCATGAATACTGCGAAAACCTCCTCCGAGACGACCCCTTCTCCTCCTCTTCCCATATCAGCACGGTAAAACCCTAACCACCACTCTCTTTTCTTACCTCTACAGCCTAAACATTTTCCGTAGATTGCAGTGGGAGGCGTACCGGAGTATCCTTTATACAAAAACCTAGCGCGTGCTCTGGAGAGCTGCATAAGATCGGGGAAGTTTTTCAGAGACCTGTGTTCGGTGAAGGGGTTAAGAGAAGACGTGTCTTTCAGGCTGAAGCAGAAGGAATTTGATAGATTGATCGCCGAGAAGGGAGCCGAGTTGGTCAATGTAAGCTTTGGAGAGCTGCAATAGCGTGTACTTGTACTTTCTGATGAAGTTTATAGGTTTGCTTTTTGATATGGCAGATCATGGAGAATGTAGAATTTGAACTCCATGTTCAGGAGCCGTTCTTTTCACAATTAAAAGGTGAAGTTAATGGCCACTTTAGTATGATTTGCGTGCATTGCTATTATTAAATTTCATATTAGGATATGAATAGTTTAGTTAAATGCAGAGTTTATCAATTTGGAAGGGAAAGTTATATTTTTAGTTCATTACGAATGAATGCCTCATGCCATAATTATAGATGATTTAGTTAACTATGGTTGATGCTTTACCAATAAAATTCTGTTTTTATTGAGTAGAATATAAAATGATTTCATGGAGCAATAACTGGGTTCCTCTACAGTTAAGCGTCTGAAGCATTATGAGTTAATATATTGTGATGTATTTTTTTTTCTTAGAAATTAGTTATTGTACTCGTTTGCTTCATCATGGCGTTAAGTGTTTTATGCTGATTTTTTTGCAGAGGGACTGAAAACAGCTGTAGGAAGATGTGCAACTGAAGATTATAATAGGTTGACTATACAAAATTATGTAAACCTATTTGATTTCAACTCTTTAAAAAAAAAACTCATACTATTTGATCTTTGAACTTTGCTTAACTAGTTTTGATGCATATCATTTTTGGCAAAATTTTGGTTTTCTTCATGCTGTGACACAACTTTGTAAATTTAATTTTGTTCGAATTCTTCTTAAAGATGAGTGAAAATTTCCATTGGAGAAAGTGAGTTGAGCTTCTTTTTTAAGCTTATTTTAATATATGTAGAGGTTGGCTTATATATTAGAAATATAAGCTTTTTACAATGAGGTGATCTTGCGTATCCATCAAGCTTCAATACTAAAGAGGTAGATTGCAATATCTGTTCAAAGAAATAAATAAATAAAATTTTATTTACCTAATGGATGGGTCGGTTTGAACACCGTCTTGACAATTCTGTCTTAAGAGATGAATGTCTCTTTCGAGAACAAGAAATAAAGAGACAGAGAACGAGACACAAGAAGTGAGAGAGAGAGAGAGAGAGCGGGACATTAGAAGAAACAAAGACATGACATAAACCCTGGCCACATTTCAGAGAAGGAAGAAGCCTGTGCCCTAATCAAGAAGAAGGAGGCATTGTAACTTGGGTGTGTTTGCGTCCGTTTAGGGCATGGAAAAAGGTTCGTGCATATACGAAGAAGGAAGTAGCGTGCGCCTTTTGTGCCTCACGGAGAGGAAGAAAACGAAACCTTTGATGCTTCTTGTGTTGTTGCATGAAGTAAGAAGGGAGGAGACAAGGGTCTTTACTTGGGGGAAGATCAAATTGGAGCCGATCCTATGAGTATCAAATTGGAGCCGATCCTATGAGTATTTGATCAAATTGGGAAGATCAAATTGGAGTGCGATCTGTTCAGGTTTGAGTAGGAAGGAGGGGCATTCCTGTGAGAGGAGAAAAATCAAACCTGAATCGAAGAAGTAAGATGGCATTGCTTGCGGGTCTTGTGCATGAAGCATCCGAAGGAAAGGTTGTAAAGGCGTGTGCATGGCTCGGGCGATTGAACCAGTCGAGCCAATTTAAAAGGTCAGGGTTTACTAGTTTATCATTTTAACATTTAGTTTGTATTTAAGTGTTAATATAAGATTATTTTTATTAATATTAGGAAATCAGAGGCGAGAGAAATTTTTTATTGAAAATTGATAGAAGTAATCAAGATAAAGATTTTTATTTGTATTATATAAGTTTTTTCATCTAATTAGTTAAATTTTAGTCAAAATCTATGAATTAGTATTAATAATTTTAATTTAACAAACTATTCAATTAAAGGTTAAAAGAGATTGAGTTTGATGATTGTGCAAAAGATGAGAAAACACGGAAACATTAATTTTCTATTTCTAAAAGTAATTAGTTTAAATAAATATTATTTAATATTAATATTAATTGCAATGGTTAAACATAAAATTTAAGGATTTAAATTCTTATATTAATATACAAGATTTTTAAAATTAATTATAATGATAATCAAGTAATGTGAGATAATTTATTAATATGATTATATTATATATTATAGGTGTTAATTTGAAAGTGCTGATAAAAGTTAAAAGCAAGAAATCATAGACTTGAGGTGAGTAATTATGTTTTTAAGTTATATTAGTATTTCTTATTTTTAAATATATTTATGCTTATAGTTTCTTACTATTATGTTGTATATTAATAAAATTAAATCAAATATGATTTTTCATATTGTTAGTCATGAAATATGTATGTTAAATACTGTTATCTTAATAGTTGCATAATAGTTTATTTTAGAAAGAAATCAAATTATTGCACGATTTTTATGTTCTAGTAGAGATGTATATATTAGCTTATTGCATGACCAAATGTATAAGTTAGATTATTACTTGACCGTTAAATGTGCATCTATCAGAATATCGCCTGACTTTAGATTCTAATATAGTTGCATTTTTTTTAGCATATAAATACTTGTTGTCTTATATGAAAAAAATATATGTTATAAAGAATGAAATAATGTATGTATGAATATTTGTTATGTGCATGTTAAGAGGAGAAGCTCTTGATACAGGCAAGAGATGCCAATATACCCACACGTGTAGATATTATTATATCGCCCCAGACAATTCTAATGTATAGATTGCTAACCATTGTACTAGTGGGAGAATATCAGTCAGAGAAGAGTAGAAACCTTTCCACTTGAGACAATTATGTAAATTATATCATGAACCGCTGTGCCGATGAGATAATATCGGTCAAGAGTGTGTTAGGTTGTGTTCTGACGGTAATCTTGAGACATTTGAATGCTAAAAGTTTGAAGTAAAGTTAAAAGATTAAAATTTGAAGAGTAAAGTTAAAATTAATGCATATTGAAGTTTGAGTTATTTCCATTGATTAAATATCATGGACACATAGATTAGATTATTATAAAATATTCTATAATAAAATATGAAATACCAACATACATATTGCTTTTTTCTCCTTGGGTTATTATAGTTTATATGTGTGATTGTTCCACTATGCTAATTTAGATATCTCATTATGTTATTTTTTAAGGTTTAAGCTTTTGAATAAGATAAATTTTAAAGGAGATAATATTTACAGAAGATAAGGATAATAATGGAAGCTTAACTTTTTATGTAGTCAATTTAATTGCTTTATTTGGCTCTTTCAATTAATATGTGGATATTAAATGTTAGTGATATAAATATAATAATAGAAAATTTAGTTTTCCTGTTCGATCGTCTGTTCCCGTCTTTGTTAATTCTAAGCCTCCGGGTCTGGTCATAACATAGATGAATGCATGTTAAGTATAAGTTTTCAACTTTTTTTCAAAATAAACTTTGAGAGTTTGGTACCAGGTGGTCATTGGTTGTTCATTTTCTCTCTAGTAGGCCTGTGTTGTCAGTTGCTTAGCTTGTCCATGAAAGGAAGTCATTATCACTCTGAAAAGCCAGGCAAATTACATTAGATATCTTAGAATGAACATTGTAGTTCATTATTTTTCGATTTTTCAAAAACAAAAAAAAAACCATGATTCTTTTTATCTTCCCCCATTTTTAACTGTAAATTATCAGATTAAGTTCATAAGCTAAACTCAATTACGCTGATTTGAATAAATTTTTCTTAGGACCGTTAAGCTGCCATTCCCTTCTATGGAATCTTAGATTTTTCGGGCATAATTTGTCAATGAATATAGTGTTGCATTCTCAAAACATTTGCAATGGAGACCTAAAATGCCAAAGATATTTTTATACTCGAGCATGATATGATATTGAATGGGGTCAAGATAAAATTATAGGTAAGTATTGATAGAGAGATGCAAAAGGATCAGTGTGGATGATAGAAAGATAAATATAATACTCGTGGCANATGCCAAAGATATTTTTATACTCGAGCATGATATGATATTGAATGGGGTCAAGATAAAATTATAGGCAAGTATTGATAGAGAGATGCAAAAGGATCAGTGTGGATGATAGAAAGTTAAATATAATACTTGTGGCACCTGTGTGGCATGCTCATATTATTAAGCTAGCAAGCCTAATCTTTGCCCTATCAAATATTTAGAGGTTATTTCATTTATGGTAATTTGGGAATTTTATTATATATTTTGTCTGTTCTAGATTTTTATATATATAATTTTTTATTAGAGGAAGTTTGGCAGTAATTTTCCACAATCAAACCTTAATTAAATTTTCAATAGCGACAATATGAAATTGCCATCAATTCAATGAACCTTTGTAAGATTCTTTATTTTTGTGCATCGGTCTTTTTTCCTTACGNAAATTATAGGTAAGTATTGATAGAGAGATGCAAAAGGATCAGTGTGGATGATAGAAAGATAAATATAATACTTGTGGCACCTGTGTGGCATGTTCATATTATTAAGCTAGCAAGCCTAATCTTTGCCCTATCAAATATTTAGAGGCTATTTCATTTATGGTAATTTGGGAATTTTATTATATATTTTGTCTGTTCTAGATTTTTATATATATAATTTTTTATTAGAGGAAGTTTGGCAGTAATTTTCCACAATCAAACCTTAATTAAATTTTCAATAGCGACAATATGAAATTGCCATCAATTCAATGAACCTTTGTAAGATTCTTTATTTTTGTATATCGGTCTTTTTTCCTTACGCTCTCAATGTTCATATCGTATTGCTGCTATAGAAATTGTATCATGACTTTTGGTGGGCAGCAAAAAAAATTAGCAATTCAAATTTAATGTCACNATGTCTCTTTCGAGAACAAGAAATAAAGAGACAGAGAACGAGACACAAGAAGTGAGAGAGAGAGAGAGAGAGCGGGACATTAGAAGAAACAAAGACATGACATAAACCCTGGCCACATTTCAGAGAAGGAAGAAGCCTGTGCCCTAATCAAGAAGAAGGAGGCATTGTAACTTGGGTGTGTTTGCGTCCGTTTAGGGCATGGAAAAAGGTTCGTGCATATACGAAGAAGGAAGTAGCGTGCGCCTTTTGTGCCTCACGGAGAGGAAGAAAACGAAACCTTTGATGCTTCTTGTGTTGTTGCATGAAGTAAGAAGGGAGGAGACAAGGGTCTTTACTTGGGGGAAGATCAAATTGGAGCCGATCCTATGAGTATCAAATTGGAGCCGATCCTATGAGTATTTGATCAAATTGGGAAGATCAAATTGGAGTGCGATCTGTTCAGGTTTGAGTAGGAAGGAGGGNATGTCTCTTTCGAGAACAAGAAATAAAGAGACAGAGAACGAGACACAAGAAGTGAGAGAGAGAGAGAGAGAGTGGGAAATTAGAAGAAACAAAGACATGACATAAACCCTGGCCACATTTCAGAGAAGGAAGAAGTCTGTGCCCTAATCAAGAAGAAGGAGGCATTGTAACTTGGGTGTGTTTGCGTCCATTTAGGGCATGGAAAAGGTTCGTGCATATACGAAGAAGGAAGTAGCGTGCGCCTCTTGTGCCTCACGGAGAGGAAGAAAACGAAACCTTTGATGCTTCTTGTGTTGTTGCACGAAGTAAGAAGGGAGGAGACAAGGGTCTTTACTTGGGGGAAGATCAAATTGGAGCCGGTCCTATGAGTATTATTAGTGTGCGATCTGTTCAGGTTTGAGCAGGAAGGAGGAGCATTCCTGTGAGAGGAGAAAAATCAAACCTANGTTTACAGATTCAGACATTTTGGAGCTTCCAAGAGCTTGCTGGGTTCGATCGGCTATTTTACCGGTTCTTCAGCTGCCTTTGTTGTGGGATAATAAGTGCTTTTACATACATACCGCCAAATCTTATGTATTTATATATCTAACTTCTAAACTCTGCCTTGTGGGGCGGGGGGTGTTATATGTAAAAATTGGAACTTAAGTGTTAGTTATGTAAATGCTTGGGAATTTACTGGTATGTATGTAAATCTTCCTAGTAAGTAATGTTGATGTGTTTTGTTCTTGTTGAGATGTGGGACTCGAGGAGGAAAAAATATTACATCAGGAGTCCTGATGTAAAATTGTATCAGGACTCCGATCACAATATACCACGAGTACGGTCTGGCCACGCTATGCATTAAACTATTTTGGTTTTTGTATTCAGTGGGGTCAAATCGTACACGTGACACATTGTGATTGGAGTCTGATGAAATATTATTGTGCTTGAATTATCATTTTATTGTCTTGTGTTAATAAGACTTGTTATTTGATCATATTCCTTGTTTAGATGCGAATGTATGATAAAATTTGAGGGCATTTACATGCATAACATAGATTTCTTATGTATTTACACAACATACGCATAAATTTTCATATTTACTTGCATGACTTCGAAATCTTTAAGAGATTTGCATACATGTCATTCAACTCCTATGCATTTACATTTCTAAGGCCTAAACTTCAATTTTTACATATTTTTCACATTTCCTATGCATGAAAAAATGTATTTTATTTTAATGTTTTGAAGGTTAAAAAAGCAATATTTTTTTATGTGATGCGAAAGATTCGGTGGTAGAAATGTAAAAAAGCCAAATTAAGTGTTTGATATGTAAACACATTGTCCCAATATTTAACATCACATAAAAAATATCATTGTTTTCACCTTTTAGAAGTGTAATGAATATTTACATGTGGCATTTATGACACCAAACTTTTGGTGTTGGATATAAATCCATAAGAATTTTGTGATATTTATGTAAATTTCTCTAAAATTGATTGGATTTGATTATGAATGAGTGTAATGTAAGTTTTAAATTGGTTGTTTATATATTATATTCATTTTAAAATAAATTTAATGATTCTTAGACTCGTTATAATCAATATTTTATCTGGATATTTTGATACAAAATATTTAAATTATTTACATTGCTAGATTCACGTCTGTTACGCCATTAAAAAGTTGTCATCATCTGACATATATCTCGAGATGTGTCACAAATCATAAGATAGTTTTTTTAGTAAAGAGTGTTCGATTTTAATTAAAAATCATAAAAAATTGTTATTTCAGCAAAAAACTAGTCGGTGGTCAAATGGAGTGTCTNCATGGACCTATCCATGAAAATGTGCATTTCATCTTTTAAAAAGACGGTGAAAGTGATCTTTTTGAAGCGATAATCAAAATTAAACATGAATATTTATGTGTTGGAAATGTAAAAACATGAGAATTGTCTGGTATGTATGTAAACTTCCCTTATTATTATATAAAACTCATACCTTTGGGTTTAAATTGTCTCCTTCAATCTAGGGTGCTTCCACCTTATACGGCCCACACACCTTGAACGCCTACATTCAAGAGTTCAGAAAGCTCGCAGCCGCTCTCCTCTCCGGCGAAAACCTCCCTCCAGGCCCTCAACCTCCGGATCTCCTCGACAAACAGATAAGTCTCCTCCCTCCCGTCGTCGTTGATTCAGCTCCGGCCGGTCGCCATTTCGGCGACATAAGCGGCGACGTGCCGGCAAACTCCACTTTCAAACGCGGAGACGTCGTTGCGGCCACGTTCTGGTCCGCTTGCCCTCGAAACGATCTCTTCACGAATGGAACCTTTGCCCTAATTGAGTTCTTGGATTCAAACCAGAACTGGATTCCTGCTTATGATGATGATGATTTCTGCTTGCGGTTCAAGTGGTCGAGACCTTCGAAACTCAGCGCTCAGAGCCAGGCGACTTTGGAATGGAGAATTCCTCAGGATTCGTTGCCGGGAGTTTACAGATTCAGACATTTTGGAGCTTCCAAGAGCTTGCTGGGTTCGATCGGCTATTTTACCGGTTCTTCAACCGCCTTTGTTGTGGCATAATAAGGGCTTTTACATACATACCGCCAAATCTTATGTATTTATATATCTAACTTACCATCAAAATTTTACGCACCTATATGTAAGAATTGGAACTCAAGTGTTAGTTATGTAAATGCTTGGGAATTTAGTGGTATGTATGTAAATCTTCCTAGTAAATAATGTTGATGTGTTTTGTTCTTGTTGAGATGTGGGTCTTGAGGAGGAAAAAATATTACATCAGGAGTCATGATGTAAAACTGTATCAGGACTCCTGTCATAATATATCACGAGTACAGCCCGACCCGCTATGCATTAAACTATTTTGTTTTTTTGTATTCAGTGGGGTCAAATCTAACACGTGGCACATTGTGATTGAAGTTCTGATGTAGTTTTGCATCAGGACTTTTGATGCAGTTTTGCATCAGGACTCTTGATGAAATATTATTTGGGGGCATTTACATGCATAACATATATTTCTTATGTATTTACACAACCTACACATAAATTTTCATACTTGCATGACATTCAAATCTTTAGGAGATTGTCATTCAACTCCTATTTATTTACATTTCTAACGACTAAACTTCAATTTTTACATATTTTTCACATTTCCTATGCATAAAAACATGTATTTTATATTAATGGTTTGAAGGTTAAAAAAGCGATATTTTTTATGTGATGCGAAAGATTTGGTGGTAGAAATGTAAAAAAGCCAAATTAAGTGTTTGATATGTAAACACATTGTCCCAATATTTAACATCACATAACAAAAATATCATTATTTTCACTTTTTTAAAAGTGTAATGAATATTTACATGTAGCATTTATGACACCAAACTTTTGGTGTTGGATATATAAATCCATAAGAATTTTGTGATATTTATGTAAATTTCTCTAAAATTGATTGGACTTGATTTTGAATGAGTGTAATGTAGGTTTTAATTGGTTGTTTATGCTCATTATAATCAATATTTTGATACAAAATACTTAAATTATTTACATTGCTTGATTCACACTTGTTGCGCCAGTAAAAAGTTTTCATTATCTGACACGGATCTTGAGGTGTGTCACAAATCATAAGATAGTTTTTTTAGTAAAGAATGCTCAACTTTAATTAAAAATCATCAAAAATTGTTGTTTCTGCAAAGAACTGGTCGGCTTGATGAGATAAACATAACGACACTAACATTAACTTGATTTGTGTCAAATCAAGCATTGACTGGGCAATTAATTCATTTTTTGAAGCTTCTGCCCAATTGGAATGTCAAACAAGTTTCAAATCTGGTGAGCTTATGGTCAAATGGAGTGTAGCTCAATATCAGTCACTTTTGAGATCATTAAGTCAGTCAAATATCCACAAAATGACATCTGATCAAGAGAATATTTCCAAATTATCTGATGGAGTGGTCTGAAGTCTTTCTTTATTTGCAGAGAAACTTCTCCCAAACTCTATAAATCGAGGCTCATCCTCTCTATTAAAGATGCCCTAAACCTACACCTTGAACTAGAGGAAGTTAGGATCGGAGAAAGGAGCCGAAGCATAGTGTTGTTTCTATAGAAAATTTGAAGCAACATATGAATTAATTTGTGTGTATGTATATACTCCTAACAATAATGTGATTTGTTCATAAATTTTACTAAATAAATCATCAAGCGTGTGAAAAACCAGCCAATTTCCCAAAAAATAAAATTAAAAAAATAAAATAAAAATTGATTTTACATGCATAGCACCCCAATTCTTATTCATTTACTTATATCACACCCAAACTTTGATTTTTACATCATAAGCAGCCTAACTTATGTACAAAAAGATGGATTAGACTATTTTCATCTTTTCATACATAGGAAAAGTTGTTTTAGATGTACAGGTCAAAATTTGGGTGCGAGATAAGTAAGTGCATAAGAAGTAGGTGTTATGTATGTAAATTCCCCAAATAAAAAACCAGCTTCTTGACACATTATTTCTTAGGATTTGTTTGGGGCAGTTGCAGCTTATTTAAAAGGTGTTACAAAAAATTGTTACGCAAAATTTGTTTTTAAAGAAACTGATTTTTTGTTTGTTTTTTTGTAAATGTGAAAGAGTTGTGTTGCAGTTTTTTCCGGAAATATGACGATCGTGCATTTGTACTGTAATGTTGTTTTACAATAGAACTGTTCATTATAACACATTTCATTCTTGAAAATAAATATCAATTTTGAACATTACAAAATAAAAATAGGCACCTCACAAAACAGTGAGTAGCAGGACTATCAAAATAAAAAAAAATTGATAATATTATTTTTAAAATGTAGCTAGTGTATGTGAGTGAGGACATAAGTCCTCATCGAGAAAAACTCTCTGCGTTTGATCACTCTTGGCGATGGAATCCTCAAACGCATCTAACCACCTAAAGAATTCACATTTTTTAGTTCTTCTCTTTGGATAAGTGTAAAGTTTTCTTTTGTAGCTATGTGGTTGTGGCAAAGTAAATATGAAACATTATAGCCTGCAGTAGCAGTACAATGCTTTGGAAATAACAGAAATCCTCGAGCTCATCTTTTCTGAATATTTAAAATCACAACGCACATACCTTTAAGTATAACATTAATAAAAATTATTAGTATAAGTAATTAATTAAAGTAAAACGCAACTGTGATGTATCAGAGAGAACAATATATAAATCAACAAATCTGTCACCACAATAAGACAATAAATCCTATAAAAAATGGTCATAGTTTTCTTTAACCCACGTAATTTCATCCACGTATGTGTCACATATGCATATCACCAGAAAAATATCATCTAGAAGAAGATTAAAAACCATAGCACTTAAATAGGAGAGGAACTTCATTGCTTTCATTGAGATTTCATATGTGACAAGAACCAATAGCGACATATAGGTCATCCAGAAGAACCCTTAAGGTCGTATCTCATCATAGATCTTCAAAGCCCAAAAAAAGATGCATTAAGTTTAATTACATAATTTTTCCACGATTGTCTCATTGGCCATCCAAATAGAAAAAATTAAATGTATAAGAAATATAAATAAAATTGAGAATCCAAATAAACATGACTTGTATAAAAATTTGATAAAACAAACCATAAATATTTCAATAACACATTACAAATAAAGCAACAACAAGAAAACATATGTTTCCTCAATTCAACCTCCAAGTATAGCATATGTAATTCACTCCCTCAACTCTATCATCTCACTCACTTTCCCCATACTGGGTACAAGTCTCGGGCAAATTAATTTCGATATTTGATAAAGATTGGCTAAGGCGATATATGTATGCTTCAACAGGGACATGTGACTGAGCTTCATCAACTCTATTGAAGTCAATGTCGTTGCATGAAGGATGTTGCCAAATATAGTTGTGGAGAGACATCATGGTGATCACTATCTACACTTCTTCGAAAGACGAATATGTAGGCATATTGGGCAGTATGACTCGCTTCTTCTTTTAAACTCCAAAAGTCATTTCAATGATACATCACAAGGAGAACTGTCTTTTGTTGAACATCTATTTCCTGCCAGGAGCTACATTGTTAGCCTCAAAATCAAGAATGTGATATTTAGCATCAAGAAGGGGATTGAGATGCTCTCTTTGGAATGGATATCTAATGCCAACCAAATAATATTTCCCTAAAGTAAATATAATCATTAATATTGCACAAGGTAGTGCTATTTCATTTGTTAATATTCAAGCTAACATTGATGTGGCATCGGAAAGTTATATTTAAGTTATCTTCATAGATTTGAAAATATGATTGTTACATGCATTGTCTTCACATCCCCACCTCTTTCAAATCACACACCACCACCAACCACCAACATGAATAGCACAGCACACCACTCAACCAACTCCACATCACCACACTACTCCACCAACTCCACATCACCGCATAGCCTCCTCCAAACCAAACACCGCCTCATAATATTTGCACACCTCCACGTCACCTTCTATTACCATCCACATTAATCATAGCACACCAACAACGCAGTACATCGAACAACATGGTAATTACCCCCATGCTAATAACTATAATAGAAAGAAATTTTCCTATACCAACCGTGTAATCTCAACATACAACAGTAAACATATGGCACAAAAAATTCCACATAACACTAAAACAAGAGAGGTGAGAGGGAGAAAAAAAGACCTTAATTTCTCTATAGCAAGAATGATCAGATAAAATCTGCAAATTTGAAAATCACAACACAACCATCATCCAATTGATCGACATCGCAACATGAAAGAAAAAAACTGCAAAATCAACATCATAACACCATAATTTGCTGATATCAGCAATAATCGCAACACAAATAAAATCCATACATAGATAATACCTTGGAGGCGACGGAGAGCGAGGTATCCAAACAACGTCGAAGAACAAAAGGGAGAGGGGAGAGGGGAAGAAAGGCAGTGTCATTGAGAACTAGCCCTAGTCATCAAAGCCATGTAGTGGAGAGTCAAAACCACCACTAAGCCGAAATGCCAACCCTAGCCACAAAGACAAAGAAAAGGGGGTGGGGGTGGGAGGGAGCGAGAGAGAGAGAGATGCCAACTCACTGCAACAACCATTGTAGAGCCAAAACCTAGAACCACCAATAAACAAATGCCAACCCTAGCCACAACGAGCCCACAATGGTAAATAAGAGAGGGGACAGAAAGAAGAAAAATCAAATCACCGAAAAAAAACTAAGAGCCATTGAGAACCACCGTGAAACAATCATAGCGATAAAGAAGAGATGAGAGATCTCCCCAACCCTAGCCACCAGAATCACACAAAGGAGAGGGAAAGGAGACACGAGAAAGGCAGAACGCATGGCTGAGGTGGGGGCGGCGGAGAAAACGTTGCTAGTAAACGCGGGCCGTAGGGTCGAACCCACAACCTCATGTTAATTAAAACAACGATGGGGAAAAGCATAAAAGATTTCAAAATGTGATTTTTAAACAAGATAAAATAGTAGGAGTGTCAATACGGTTCAGGGGGACGAGTTTGAGTTCTATCTGAATGACCCGACCCGAATAGGATCAACCGGACCTGAGATCGCCCCACTAACCAAAACCCAACCGAAAATTTCATGTTTGGGTTTTCGGGTCATGTTTGAATTTTCAATTTCATCCCAAACTTTATCTGAATAATAAACATGCTGAATTTTTGGATCGAAACCAGACTCTAAAAATATTCCATCAACCATAACTCAAATTCTTAAGTCTAATTGGAATAGTGTTGGGGCGTGGGATTAATTTTTTAAATGGCTATAAAGTAGCCCNTTCGATTTCATCCCAAACTTTATCTGAATGATAAACATGTTGAATTTTTGGATCCAAACCCTACTCCAAAAATATTCCAGCAGCTATAACTCAAAATTTGAAGTCTAATTGGAATAGTGTTGGGGCGTGGGATTAATTTTTTAAATGGCTATAAAGTAGCCGTGGTAAACTCACCACAACTTAAAAGCTGCACACAGCGCTTTTCCATGGACAGCAGCGTCTCTGCCACGAAGCCGGCTCCGCCGGCGCTGCCGTCGCCGAGGGCGGCGCCAGTCTTTCTTTCCGACTCGTTTGAAGAGCTTCTGAGATTCACCCTCTCTGCTTCGCTTGTACAAGACTCCGAAGTTTCGCTCGGGTTTTCCCATGAATACTGCGAAAACCTCCTCCGAGACGACCCCTTCTCCTCCTCTTCCCATATCAGCACGGTAAAACCCTAACCACCACTCTCTTTTCTTACCTCTACAGCCTAAACATTTTCCGTAGATTGCAGTGGGAGGCGTACCGGAACATCCTTTGTACAAACACCTTGCGCGTGCTCTGGAGAGCTGCATAAGATCGGGGAAGTTCTTGAGAGACCTATGTTCGGTGAAGGGGTTAAGTGAAGACGAGTCTTTCAGGTTGAAGCAGAAGGAATTTGATAGATTGATCGCGGAGAAGGGAACCGAGTTGGTCAATGTAAGCTTTGGGTAGCTGCAATAGCGTGTACTTTCCGATGAAGTTTATATGTTTGCTTTTTGGTATGGCAGATGATGGAGAATGTAGAATTGGAACTCCATGTCCAGGAGCCGTTCTTTTCGCAATTAAGAGGTGAACTTAATGGCCGCTTTGTATGGTTTGCGTGCATTGTTGTTATTGAGGTTTATAGTAGGATATGAAGAGTTAAGTTAAATGCAGAGTTTATCAATTTGGAAGGGAAAGCTATATTTTTAGTTCATTACAAATGAATGCGTCATGCCATAATTATAGCTGATTTAGTCAACTATGGTTGATGTTTTACCAATAAAATTCTGTTTTTATTGAGTAGAATATAAAATGATTTCATGGAGCAATAACTGGGTTCCTCTACAGTTAAGCGTCTGAAGCATTATGAGTTAATATATTGTGATGTATTTTTTTTTCTTAGAAATTAGTTATTGTACTCGTTTGCTTCATCATGGCGTTAAGTGTTTTATGCTGATTTTTTGCAGAGGGACTGAAAACAGCTGAAGGAAGATGTGCAACTGAAGGTTATAATAGGTTGACTATACAAAATTATGTAAACCTATTTGATTTCAACTCTTTTATTAAAAAATTCATACTATTTGATCTTTGAACTTTGCTTAACTAGTCTTGATGCATATCATTTTTGACAAAATGTTGGTTTTATTCATGCTGTGGCACAACTTTGTAAATTTAATTGTGTTTGAATTCTTCTTAAAGATGAGTGAAAATTTCCATTGGAGAAAGTGAGTTGAGTTCCTTTTTTAAGATTATTTTAATATATGTAGAGATTGGCTTATATATTAGAATTATAAGCTTTTTACAATGAGGTGATCTTGCGTATCCATCAAGCTTAAGTACTAAAGAGGTAGATTGCAACATCTATTCAAATAAATAAATAAATAAAATTTTATTTACCTAATAGATGGGTCGGTTTGAACACCGTCTTGACAATTCCTTCTTAAGAGATGAATGTCTCTTTCGAGAACAAGAAATAAAGAGACAGAGAGAGAGACACAGGAAGTGAGAGAGAGAGAGAGAGTGGGACATTAGAAGAAACAAAGACATGACATAAACCTCTGGCCACATCTCAGAGAAGGAAGAAGCCTGTGCCCTAATCAAGAAGAAGGAGGCATTGTAACTTGGGTGTGTTTGCGTGTGTTTAGGGCATGGAAAAAGATTCGTGCATATACGAAGAAGGAAGTAGCGTGCGCCTCTTGCGCCTCACGGAGAGGAAGAAAACGAAACCTTTGATGCTTCCTGTGTTGTTGCACGAAGTAAGAAGGGAGGAGACAAGGGTCTTTACTTGGGGAAAGATCAAATTGAAGCCGATCCTATGAGTTATTTGCATGCGATTTGTTCAAGTTTGAGCAGGAAGGAGGAGCGTTCTTGTGACAGGAGAAAAATCAAACCTGAATCGAAGAAGCAAGGTGGCATTGCTTGCGGGTCTTGTGCATGAAGCATCCGAAGGAAAGGTTGTAAAGGCGCGTGCATGGCTCGGGCGACTGAACCAGTCAAGCCAATTTAAAAGGTCAGGGTTTACTAGTTTATCATTTTAGCATTTAGTTTGTATTTAAGTGTTAATATAAGATTATATTTATTAATATTAGGAAATCAGAGGTGGGAGAAAATTTTTATTGAAAATTGATAAAAGTAATCAAGATAAAGTTTTTTATTTGTATTATATAAGTTATTTCATCCAATTAGTTAAATTTTATTCAAAATCTATGAATTAGTATCAATAATTTTAATTTAACAAATAATTCAATTAAAGGTTAAAAGAGATTGAGTTTGATGATTGTGCAAAAGATGAGAAAACACGGAAACATTAATTTTCTATTTCCAAAAGTAATTAGTTTAAATAAATATTATTTAATATTAATATTAATTGCAATGGTTAAACATAAAATTTAAGGATTTAAACTCTTATATTAATATACAAGATTTTTAAAATTAATTATAATGATCTAAAACATAATCAAGTAATGTGAGGTAATTTATTAATATGATTATATTATATATTATAGGTGTTAATTTGAAAGTGTTGATAAAAGTTTAAAGCAAGAAATCATAGACTCTAGGTGAGTAATTATGTTTTTAAGTTATATTAATATTTCTTATTTTAAATATATTTATGCTTATAGTTTTTTACTATTATGTTTTATATTAATAAAATTAAATCAAATATGATTTTTCATATTGTTAGTCATGAAATATGTATGTTAAATACTGTTATCTTAATAGTTGCATAATAATTGCACGATTTTTATGTTCTAGTAGAGATGTATATATTAGCTTATTGCATGACCAAATGTATAAGTTAGATTAGATTATTACTTGACCGTTAGAATTCTAGTAAATGTGCATCTATCAGAATATTGCATGACCTTAGATTCTAATATAGTTGCATTATTTTTAGCATAAAAATACACGTTGTCTTATATAAAAAAAATATATGTTATAAAGAATGAAATAATGTATGTATGAATATTTGTTATGTGCATGTTAAGAGGATAAGCTCTTGATACAGGCAAGAGATGCCAATATACCCACACGTGTAGATATTTTTATATCGCCCCAGACAATTCCAATGTATAGATTGCTAACCATTGTACTAGTGGGAGAATATCAGTCAGAGAAGAGTAGAAACCCTTTCACTTGAGACAATTATGTAAATTATATCATGAACCGCTGTGCCGATGGGATAATATCGGTCAAGAGTGTGTTAGGTTGTGTTCTGACGGTAATCTTGAGACATGTGAATGTTAAAAGTTTGAAGTAAAGTTAAAAGATTAAAATTTGAAGAGTAAAGTTAAAATTAATGCATATTGAAGTTTGAGTTATTTCCATTGATTAAATATCATGGACACATAGATTAGATTATTATAAAATTTTCTATAATAAAATATGAAATACCAACATACATATTGTTTTTTTGTCATTGGGTTATTATAATTTATATGTGTGATTGTTCCACTATGTTAATTTAGATATCTCATTATGTTATTGTTTAAGATTTAAGCTTTTGAATAAGATAAATTTTAAAGGAGATAATATTTACAGAAGATAAGGATAATAATGGAAGCTTAACTTTTTATGTAGTCAATTTAATTGCTTTATTTGGCTCTTTCAATTAATATGTGGATATTAAATGTTAGTGATATAAATATAATAATAGAAAATTTAGTTTTCATGTTCGATCGTCTGTTCCCGTATTTATTAATTCTAAGCTTCCGGGTTTGGTCGTAACATAGATGAATGCATGTTAAGTATAAGTTTTCAACTTTTTTTCAAAATAAACTTTGAGAGTTTGGTACCAGGTGGTCATTGGTTGTTCATTTTCTCTCTAGTAGGCATGGGTTGTCAGTTGCTTAGCTTGTCTATGAAAGGAAGCCATTATCACTCTGAAAAGCCAGGCAAATTACATTAGATATCTTAGAATGAACATTGTAGTCCATTATTTTTCGATGTTTCAAAGACAAAAAAAAACCATGATTCTTTTTATCTTCCCCCATTTTTAACTGTAAATTATCAGATTAAGTTCATAAGCTAAACTCAATTACACTGATTTGAATAAATTTTTCTTAGGACCGTTAAGCTGCCATTCCCTTCTATGGAATCTTAGACTTTTCGGGCATAATTTGTCAATGAATATAGTGTTGCATTCTCAAAACATTTGCAAAGGAGACATAAAATGCCAAAGATATTTTTATTCTCGAGCATGATATGATATTGAATAGGGTTAAGATAAAATTATAGGTAAGTATTGATAGAGAGATGCAAAAGGATTAGTGTGGATGATAGAAAGATAAATATAATACTTGTGGCACCTGTGTGGCATGCTCATATTATTAAGCTAGCAAGCCTAATTTTTGCCCTATCAAATATTTAGAGGTTATTTCATTAATGGTATTTTTGGAATTTTATTATATATTTTGTCTGTCCTAGATTTTTATATATATAGTTTTTTATTAGACGTATTTTGGCAGTAATTTTCCACAATCAAACCTTAATTAAGTTTTCAATAGCGACAATATGATATTGCCATCAATTTAATGAACCTGTGTAAGATTCTTTATTTTTGTGCATCGGTCTTTTTTCTCACACTCTCAATGATCATATCGTATTGCTGCTATAGAAATTGTATCATGACTTTTGGTGGGCAGCAAAAAAAAAAATAGCAATTCAAATTTAATGTCATGGGCAACAATCTTAACTGTGTTTTCTAGTGTTAGTTTTGGCATTAAGGAATTGTCGAAATCTTAGCCAGTTAAGTTTGGATTTTCATTCGTAGCCAATTTTATTGCACATTGGTCAAGGAAGAAATAGAAAAAAGTAATATCATTGCAAGTGTGTATCTGCACTCAAACGTTGTAGACTTCATATTGTCAAGTTGCCAAAATTTTACTATATGTTGGAATGGATTTGATGCCAGGATTTCAGCTGGTGCTTTGCTTCTGTTTAATAGATGTCTTCTGCTGGAAGTTCAGGTGATTTCAGCACATGATTTATATTATGTATAAACCTTTGGATGGCTTTTCTTTTCCTTCTCATTCTTGGGCTTGTATATTTCTTTTTGGGGGACGCTTTTACATACAACTCTTATGTATTTACTTGTCTAAAACCTAAACTTTTTTTTTTACATTTATACCAGCGAAGCCATTCATATCACAAAAAGATTGCCACTATTTTAATTTTTAAAGAGTGAAGCACAACTTCTCATGTATAGGTATGGTGGCATATATGTAAAAATTGAAGTTTAGGTATTAGATATGTTAATACATATAAATTCAATGAAATGCATCTAAATCGTTCTTCCTTATTTATTTTTTTATTTTTCCAAATTTGTCCTGCTTTCAATTTCTATGGTTCAAATTTAATACTTCACAGCTCCATTTAGTTTTGCGTGGAAACCTATTACTCCTAAGAAACAGTAATAACATCCTCCTGATGTACTGCTGGGCTAGGGAAGTTGTCACATGAAATTTCGTTTGTTCGCCACTATTTTTTTAGGAAAATTTACATATATACCACACAATTCTTATGTGCTTACATATCTAACAGCTGTAGTTTGATATTTACATTTATAACACTTTGATATTATAAACCTATGCATGAAAAAATGTATTTCACTTTTAAAAAGTTAGTAATAATGGTAGTTTTGATGTGATGTTAAAGCTTTGAGCGGTATGCATGTAAAGATCAATTTTTAGGTGTTAAATATGTAAATATATTAGAGTAATGTCGTATGTATAAAGGCCTCTTTTTTAATTGATTTTTGGAGGTACTTTTTAGGACGTCAGAAGGTATGGTTCGTTCTCAGAGATGCTTGAAGTGGAACTTGCTAATGCTCTTCCAGGCATCCAATCAGTTGAAGAAGGTAGGGAAGGCATACTTCTATCTGTAAATGCTCCATAGGCTTTGTTCCTCTTAAATTATAACTTGGATTACTCTTTTCCTTAGAACCTCAATCTTCTAAAACCGGTTCTTTGAGGAACTCGACAAATTTTTGAGATTTTTGCAAGCCTTTTTTCATACTTTAGAAGAATCAGTTACTATGGCACATCATTATTTGAATATCATACTCCTATGTGAATGCTTATCTATTATTTTTGGTCTTGGGAACTAACAAAGTTTGGGGGTGCAAATGTAGGTTTTCTATCCTAAAGTCATCCATAGAAATCGAGTCTTCTTGATTGTTTAATTTTCAATGAGAAAAGTATTCAAATGATCCTCTGACTTTTGCAGGGGCCCATTTTAGTCTTAGAGTCCATAAAATTGTTAATTTAGTCTGGGCGCTTTTAATAGAAGGTTAAAATAGTTTTTTTGGGAACTATTTCAGCCCATATTAAAAAAGTATGTGGACTAATATGATACTTTATAAAATTTGAGACTAAAATAACCCTATGTAAATAAAGAGGAGACTTTTGATATTCTACTCATTTTTCAATTTTGCTCCTCTCATAGTCATCATGATGCAATGATCAATTTGATCTCAATATGTTGTGTGGTAATAGGTGAATATAGTATTACGTTTTTTACCCAAATTTCTAGTTCTAGACCTTCTCATGTTTACATTTTAGATCGTAGCTCTATTTTTTCATTGAAAATCAAAGTGCATTTTCAGGTGTGCAAATCTACCGCAAATTTTATACAGAAGAGAAGGAAAAGTCTAATGGTGTTTTAGCTNTTTTATTTTTCCAAATGTGTCCTGCTTTAAATTTCTATGGTTCAAATTTAATACTCACAACTCCATTTAGTTCTGCGTGGAAATCTATTACTCCTAAGAAACAGTAATAACATCNGACAATTAGGGAATGGAAACACATCCCATAATCATCATAGTCGAGTTTCAAATAAATTTAGATTAAAAATTATCAAATAAAACAAATAAAACAAATGATCCTCAAATTATTAAATTGTTAATTTAATCATGCGGCACATAAGATTTATTCTTTCAGTAGGTGTAGATCTTTAAATCTGATACTGTTGTAGGGCTCCTAAAATGTGTGATAGAACACAAAAAGACGTTAGGAAGTTGTACGATTGCTAACATGAGTGCGAGGGTGGATGGCGGTTGAAAATAAATATTAATGTTTACGAGAAAACGAACCAGAAGTGGAAAAAAGGGCAATTGTTTTGATGGTTGTCCAGCTGAAAACAATGGGCGACCCGTGGAATGACGAGTTGCGGATGGCTAGGGGGATCCACCTTCTTCTTGTGCAAGCTACAAACACACTTGTAAAAGGAAGATGCTACAACACTCCAGAGAGTAGATATCAAACAAATATCTTCCAAAATATCTTCCAAAATACATAAAATCAAGTTGAAAATCCAAAAAATAAGAATACAACCCATATAAAGGGTCCCTTAATAGAAAATAAGCTAATTAGAAACTAGAAACATAAGTAAGAACTAAAAATGAAGCAAAAGACGGAAACTTGCCGAAAATAAGGGAAAGAAAATAAAAATAAAAATAAAAATAAAAAATCTAAAAAGCCTTTGGCGGTTGGACTCTCGTGATCGTAGGAACCGATGCCGCGAAACCGCGGTATCGTGGGAAAACCTACGTTTTGCGTCACTCTCTCTGGGTTGGAGGGGGCTTCACCTTCGCCTCTAGAGGCATCCGGGCCCTCATAGTATGAGGCAAATCAATAACATTAAAAGTAACAGATACATTGTTGTTTCTCGGTATGTTAATCTTATAAGTATTGTTATAATATTCTTAATAATTCTGAATGGATCATCAACTCTAAGCTTGAGCTTTGCTAATGTACTTGCAGGAAATTTCCCCTTCTTTAGTTTGATCCATACTATGCACCTTCTTTGAAAATTTTAACCTTTTTGGACTTATTACTCTATTTCTATTGGTTAGTGTCCTGCTTTATTATTTCCTTCCTAACATGTTGTGGGCTCTGAAAACTCCGACGCCCCTCGACTCTTTGTTATCGTGTTGTGTGGAGAGAGCTTTAAGGTTTATTATCAAAATGCAGATTAGATTGTAGATAGACACTTCCCAAAGATTTCATCCTCATTTTGTGAGGACTTAGTGATCTGGGGTTTGAGGTTGTCCATAGGTGCAAGTCTCTATGATTAATTAATTCTCTTGATAACAACATAATACTTTCAATTAAGGGTGGTCATTAAAAACTGAATATTCAAAATATAGTAACAATAGACATTATTTTAGATTATAAAATTTATCGCTCAGAAGTTAAAACAGATGGTAGGGGAAACAATGATGAACTCGATCAAGATTCCATAGTTTCGTTGTCTCAGGTTGTCGTGATCCATGATCTGCTTAGTTAAGAGGAGGTAGTCGACTAAATCTGATTGAAGAATCTTTGTCAGCAACCGTGAGCTGTATCGTCCAATGGATCCTTATAGATTTGGAGTGGATGTTTGCTTAAAGGGATAAATTTAAGCCTACCTTAGCTGACATAAGGTTTTATGCCAATCAATTGTGCCCTTATAATTCACAACTCAAAGGGTAGAGGGTCGTTATGAAACATACAAGTTGTGGTCGTGATCGTAATGTTATTATGCAATTAGTAGGGCTATCAAAAAAGCTCGTTGTTCGTGAATAGCTTGTGTTCGGCTCGTTAAGTAGCTCGTGTTTGGCTCGTTCGTTAAGTAAACGAGCCGAACACGAACAAATATTTAAAACTCGAATCATAAACGAGTCGAACACGAACATCTCTTTGTTCGCTCGTGTTCGACTCGTTATAGCTCGAAATTAAAAAAAAATATATAATTATTTATATAATAATATATTACATATATTATTTATAATATATATATATATATATATATATATATATAAAAGTTTAAATCATAACATCTCCTGTGGTAATGTGGTTAGTGCATTTTTTGTATACATTTGATCCATGTTCAAATCCCACACTTTACATCTATTTTTTTCAATTTAATTTTTTCGAACCAATTTCGAGGCAAACGCAAACACAAATATTTAAATCGAGCCGAACACGAACACACTGTTCACGAGCCGATTTCGAACACGAGCTATTTCGAACGAGTCGAACACGAGCCAAGCCCGAGCTCGCTCAAGCTCGGCTCGTTTACAGCCCTAGCAATTTGGCAACAACTATCTCTTCAGAGGGCTCTAGTTGTAACCCCTATTTTGTGGTGCGTCATTTGACAAAAAAATCACTTCGACGGAGGAATCAGACCACGTCTTTACTGACGTGTAATAATTTTGATTGTTAATATATAGATACCCTTGATGTGAGATTAATTCTGTGAGTTGAAGTCAATTAAAAGTTTGTTACCCTCAATAAACTGTTGAGATGATCAATGAGATTTTTTTTAAGTTTTAGGTGATTAATTTTAACTCAAGTGTTCATTTAAAAAATTAGTTTGCATGTTGGTTTGAAATTAACCTCTCTAGTTGAGATTTTCAGCCAACACGATAATTATCTGGGATTTGATTGCTTGATTTTACCCTGATCGACTTTACAAATTACTTGTAAAATATGATTAAACATGAATTTTATCAACTCTATCTTGTGTATAGAGGATCAGGTTCTTATATATATATATATATATATAT
>JXCR01103852.1:300382-352882 GCA_002079205.1 Phalaenopsis hybrid cultivar | reverse complement strand
ATATATATATATATATATATATATATATATATATATTATTTGAACTTATTCAAATAGACTTTAAAACTTAATATTGGAAATAGATCTCTCTGGTTGAAATCTTCTATCAACTCGACCATCATCGATGAATTTTGAACATTTGAAATATTTATGTTTGGAATTTACTTAAAATTCATCAATTTTGATATTTTTAGAATCTAGTTTTGTTTACTCCAATTCTTAAGAGGAGAATCGAACTAGATGATCTGAACTTACAATTCTACCACACAGACAAGATGATCCAATTATTTGATATCAAAACATGAATTATTTGAGTGCAAGTTTAGCCTTAACCTGTACAAAATTCTTAAGCTATTTCTTAAAGCATTTAGAATTTTAGCTGAGCACATACTAGTAAATTATAACTAATTTTGAGCGTATGCACATATATATTATCACAATGCATGTGTTATGACCTTCAAAGTATGACATGATGCTTTAGTCATTTGCACATAATTTGAGAGCACTTGCATAATCACTTGAAAACTCATAGTTTGCTTGCATATATTTCAAGGCAAATCCTTTGAGTTGAAGCATTACCTTTATTAAAGCGCATGCAAAATTACATTTTTGGGCTTTAAAAAAATCACCTTATGTCTGCTTGCAAATTAAACTTGCAGATCTGGTGTTGATTGAGCATTTTTAAAACTTATCAGTTAATCAAAGCATCTTATTCATTCACCTTTTTAATCTTCACGTGATAAAATCTTGAATTTTCATGTAAATCATCATTTACACCAAATTCAAGATTTTTTAAGTTTAATGATTAATTTAAAATGTTTCTGAAAGGCCTGATTTTTTATTTGTCACATTTTTAGGCTCAATTAGTTTCACATTTTAAGTCATTTGCAAGTTGAAGAAATTTTGGCAGCCTTCCAACATCGTCTCTACGTGAGGGGCTTGCATCAAGATTGGGGTGCTTGCTTGTCCAACTGTCTACAAGATGTGTTGATCAGTGTCGTGAAGCTCTGTGGCCTAAAGAAATCTTTTAATCTACTAGTTTATATGACACAAGTGGGTCTTCAATTAAGGTGAACCCATTTTTCTTGCATTTATCCGTTGGTTGATGAGATGGAGATGATGTCAGCAAAATGCGATCGATGGGCTAATGAATTACCACATAATTATTTCATTCATTTCCTCTGCTTCTCTATTTTCACCTTTATTTTTTAATAATATATAATATATTTTTAGAAATAATAAAGTTCTTTTTTGTTGCTATCGGGGGAGAGTTTCTCAGCTTGAGATATACTAGGGAGCAAATCCGGGGGATGTGCAAATTTGGCTTTGTTTTGTGTGGTAAGCTTGCAAACAAGAAATTGTAGAATGATTCGAGTGAATTAAAAAAGGGGTTCCAACGAGATCTGCAATGTGATGATTCACGAAAATAAAATAGAAGTTGGTCGATCTAGGGCATAGGAAGGAATGTGATTGAAGGAGGGCATACCGTGATCATTTCTCTGATTTCAGTCTCAAACCAAAAAAAAAAAGCTTCCTAGATTTGTTGCGTCACACGAACATGGAAGGATTGTGATCGAGAGCAAGGAGTTTCCTTTTTAGGGAGAAAGTGAGAGTTTTGGAGGTCTCTGTGTCATGGTCATGTCGTTACTTTTTTGTTAACCCTAGCCAAGAAATTTCCTTTTTAGCTTACAATGCAAAGGAAAAACAGGGAGTTTCGAAGATCCATGTACTGAGCGATCCATGTATTCGGTTACTTACAATGCAACCCTCCAGCGACTTTTGCGTTGCACTTGCACTGTGAAGATCGCTGGAGGGTTGCGATCAAGAAGTGGGTTTTGAAGATTTTTGTGTGACTTGATCCACTGTTGCTTTTTTTGGAGAAGGGCACAGGAGATCTTTGGCGGTCTTTGTATGCCATGATCTCGTCGTTGCTTTTTCCAGTGATCAAGAATCGCTATTACGCGAGAGGACTTCATTCGAACTGGGTAAGGAGATGAGAGGGACAGTTTTGTCTCTGTCCTGTTTTCTATAACCGAGAGGGTCTAGTCTAAGCTTAGAAATTGTTTCTGATAGGGAAATCCAACGGAACGGTTATTGATTGAACTTGGAGGGAGCATGTAGGAATTTATTTTAAATTAATTAATTTTACCCTATTATTTATTTATTTTATTTTGTTTAAGGGTCAACACTTGCTCGTTTAGGAAATGAATTTGCTTGACTCGATCCTCGACATTAATGCTATTCTTAGTATACCTGCAAAAAAATATGAAAATGTCTTTCTTTAAAGTGCAATATCACCAAATATAAGTCTTAAATACATTGGAAAAATTGAATATTTATTTGTTGTATCAGCTATGTTTGGGGATCACAAAATTCATGCTAACGTCAAACCAGAGTGCCTCTGTAATGAGAACGATAGTGTATAGCCTTATATTTTGTCCTCGAGTTTTAGCCAAATGACATACTTTGGATTGTCTGACGTCTCTTCAAATCTCGTACTAATGCGGGCCAGTAAAAAATCTCTTTTACTAAGAGGAGCGTCTTGTTTCTCCCAAAATGTCCTGTCATTCCTCCACTATGCACTAATCTTGAATAGCATCCACTATTTTTGCCATGGACACCTTGAGTGGGGTTTCGTGAGGGTCCCTGGGATTATATCGGGGGTGTTCACGATGGTGTGACGATCGGTGCTTCTGGTCTTGGTTTGTCGCCTTTGATCATCATGAGACTGGGTGGAGTGATTGTCGGGGTGACCCTTGTAGCGGGGGCGGTTGGACGGTTGTGGACATTGTCTGGGTTGTCCTTAGCTGTCTTGTGGTGGTTTCTCCTTGTGTCACTGTTTAGTGGGCTCAGGGGCATTCACATAGGCGACGATAAATTTGTTAAACATTTCTAGCAGCTCGACCAAGCTTTGTGGCTCTGTAATTTCAAGGTCGAAACAAAACCTCTCCGACCTAACTCCTTGTGTCAGCGCGACTTGGGCCATGTCGGGCTTTAAGTCCTTGACGTCTAGCGTTTCGCTATGGAAGCGTGCGATAAAGGACTGCAAGCTCTCGTTGACTTCCTGCTTCAATTGCTACTGGGATCTGGCGCTTTTCTTAAGCCTCAGGGTTCTAGAGGGTTCTAGCAAACTGTGATAGAAAAGTGGCTCCTGAACTCTGCAAAATAGGCGATTACTCTCGCGGGCAATCCGTCAAACCACTTTAATGCGGTTATTTCCGTTCATTTTTCTCTTTTTTATTTTTAAATAGAGTTGTCAGCTTGTCGATCATCGTATACTTTCCTTATTCGAATAAATCTCTCTCCCGAATCAAGTCAGTGATTCAAAGATTGGAGTAACCGAATAAAAAGAGACATACGACAAAGAGACAAATAAAAGAAAAAGTAAAACGTAGAGAATTTACGTGCGATAAACCTCACAAATATATATCAAGAATGTCCGCTCAACCATGATCGGGCGCGGGTATTTTAAACCAATATCCGCGAAAGAAGTATCTACGTAGACTACCCATAACTAGAGAGTCAAGTGTATATACCTGTTTTGGGGTCAAGAGCACTCCCTGAGGAACGTGTTTGTACTGGTTAATTACATCTTGGGAGATATCCAAGAATACTCTCGATAAAAAGAGTTTCGCTTCATATTATCATAAACTTGGGGTATAGATAATCAAAGAAGGTTATTCCGTGTGGCGACAGTCCTGGTGCTTCAAAGCTTACGCTAAATCATCGAGCAGAGGGTGAGTCTCTCACATATCAAATGGGTAGCGGCTAATCGGCACACGGGGCCTATGAAATAACCTAAATCATCTTGATGGGGATATCCCAACATGTCAAAGCACGCTCGAGCCATAAGGGCAGATGACAAATCGTCGTATTCCAAATGGGCGGCAACTCATCAGTATCGGGCCGTCTATGTGATATCAACGAAGTCAATGAGCAATAGGGCTCAAAGGGGCTCAACAAAAAGGAATGTAGAGTGATCATAAAATGTAAAGGTAATTGGGTCGGGGTACCACGGATCCGTCATCCACAGCTATTAGGACCCTAAGTCTATTTGGTCGTGAAGGTAGTCGACCCAACATGTCCTGAAATCGCTGGCCAACAATCCGTAAATTGCATCATCCACGGGAACCTCAGTAGCCCTAAGGTTAAAGGAAGAAAACTATATTCTATGATAAAAGTTAGAGCTTCAAAAGGTGAGACTTATACCTGTCGATGTGGCAACGATGCCTCAAGAAAAAAAGAGAAGTAGAGGTTCAACTACAAAGCGTTTCCTGGAAACGCTCCAAATAAAAAGACTTACACCCCGTCTGGGTCGGGGAACCTTCTAACATCCTAGACGCACTTGATAACCACCAATAAAAATATATGCTGGGTCAGTCAGGTTGGAGAAACACGGTGACTCCTCCAGACATGCAAATATGTTGCAGTTAGCTAGAACGGTCCTAAGTATTGTGTAAGTCCTATTAATATATGCATGAAAGTAAATATTATAATTTTTAAATCTTGAATATTTTAATCCTAAAATTTAATTAGCTTGAACATTTTATTTAGGATTTTGTAGAAAATTTAGGATTTTAAGTCCTAAAGAGCCTATGTTGTATCGTGAAATCCCATATAAATCACAGAAAGTAAACAAGAAAACACATGCTAATGTGCAGACATGCAATATGATGTAAAAAAGCAAAACGAGTTAAATCAAAATAATAAACAGACCGGTGCCGCTGGGTCGGCAACATATCCCAGAAGAAAAAAATGCAGTCGGACTCCGCATATACATGCCTGATCCTAATTCTATACATCAATATAAAATGCAAAATTAAGATACGGGGCACGAGCATCTGCTCCTGGTCACCTTCACGTGGTTCTCGCACCTAACGCATCGGAACCCGTGCCCGTATCTTATTTTTGCTACAACTCTCCTAAATTCTAAAAAGTACATAGGAAACAGAAAAGACCAAATCTTGCATAAAAAAGTGTCAGTAGGAAAGCTCACATGCAAATAACCTATCGTGAGTCATGCCTTAAAAATGAGGGAGCTAAATAACACCTATAAACAAAAGGGTCAGAAATCATCACATGCTCCTCCAATAGCGGTACCTCTGTGTGTGTGCGCATATAAATAAGTATGACTCCCTGCAGAAGAACGCCTTAACACACTACCACACATATGCAACATGCAGTCATACCGCAAGTACAATGCAAAAGAAAGATGTCTGACTAGGGAAACCAATCCAACAAAGAACAATAGTCATACATTAAAAAGACTACCTAACACCCTAAATCCTAGCCTAGCACACCATCTAACGAAAAGTGCATCAACCTAGTATCTAAGTGCGGGATAAGTCTAGGTATAGTATGACTTTGAGGGGTTTGTCATACCAGCCCCATCTTAAAGATTCAAAAGATTTAAAGGGTGTCACGAATAGTGGTGACACGAGTTAGATCTATCAGATTTTTAACATAATCATACTTGCGCCGATCCCGATGACTTAGCTTGCATTGCTCATCGAGATCAACCCATCAAACAATGTTCGTTAAGACATCACGACCAACACTGCGTCACTCTCCTAACGAGTCTAGCTCGCTATCCATATGTAAATGCAAATGCAAGCAAATCAAAACATATAAGTAGTGATAAAAAATATGTCGTGAAGGCGGTGACTCGTAGGAATGAGCATGTCGTGACGGCAGGGGCCCGAAAAAGGGGGTATACCGATAAGACATTGATCTGAAGGTGGGCATGCCGCGACGACAATGACCCGAAAAGAGGGTATACCAGTAAGACAGTGACCCGAAGGTGGGCATGCCGTGACGGCAACAACCCGAATAGATGGGTATGCCGAGGAGGCAGTGACCCGGGGTAGGCATACCGTAGCGGTAGGGGCCCGAAAAAAGGGTATGCCGGTAAGACAATGAACCAAAGATGGACATGTCGTGATGGCAGAGACCCGAAAAGAGGGTATATGCCGGTAAGACGGTGACCCTAAGATGGGTATGTCGTGACGGTAGCGACCCAAAAAGAGGGTTTGCCGGTAAGAATGACCCGAAGGTGGGCATGCCGTGACTGCAAGAGCTCAAAAAGAGGGTATACCGGAAATGCAGTGATCCAAAAGAATGTAATTCAAGTAGGTGATATCGATCATGCAGACAAACATGTACTTGCACATACATAACATGCAAATGATCAAGTGGTAGGTCGATCGGGATGGAGCATTCGGTCAAACCAAAGCGTTGTCCCAACCAGGCCGGGGTAGACTGCAAAAACACAAGTGATGTGACCGGTTCGGGATAACCGACCGAGGCACAAGTGGTGTCGACCGGTCCGAGACTATCGATTGAGGCACAAGTGGTGCCGACGCAAGTGCAAGTGCAAGATACAAGGTGCAAGTGCAAGTACAACGTGTAAATGCAAGGTGCAAGGTACAAGTGCAAATACAAGCTGCAGAGTGCAAATGCAAGTGCGATATATGACATATAATATGTAACATGCAATATATGCACGTGCAAACAATGAGGTGCATATAACCACATATGATAGTGAGCTACGCTCGTACTAACGATCTCGTCTGAGAAACTAGGGCTGACACGCGTAGATTTTCGTCATCGTCGCCTCCAGTTTTGGTGTGGCAATGTGGAGGGTTTTCTCTTTCGATTACTCGTCGGGGAAACTCTCGTCCATTCGTAAGGCGGACTAGTTTCAAATTCTTTTCAGCTCTACAAACACCGAAAATCTTATAGGACAGTCTAGCTACAAAGTCTTTCCCATCCTCTAAGATCGAACTCAACTAATCCTTCTAAAGGAGATTTGGAGCGCCAAAACCGTGGGAAATTGGGATTTCAACCCGGCGGGATAAAGATCTAAGACTCACAACAAAGGGGAAACACTTAGCTCTACGGAGGGTATTTCGCATGTTAGGAAAAATCCAAACCTAAAGGCTTTAATCACATAGGTACGTTGACACGCTGGCTCACGCTGGCGCACACACCCCATGTGAGCGATTAAACCCACACGCCTAGACACCACTGACCAAAGGAAAATATGTTGAGATTTTCATATCTATTTTATACTGTTTTTGATGATATTACACTATAAAGAAAAATACTTTTGATGTTTTGTTGCAGGAATGATGAATTAGGGTCATTGGAGCAAAAAGATGCAAAAAAAGAGCGAATTTGAAGCAAAAATGACCAAAATGTGAAGAATTGAACTAGGGCGCCGACGACGCCATCGACCCCGCCGACGACAAGATTTTTGCGAGACTCCAGAATTAATTCGTTAAGAAGGTCCGCTGACGACGCCCTCGAGGCTGCCGACGGCGAGCTCGGCGGTTATGTCCAACTAGGCTTGGATGAGGACAAATTTTGAAGGGATGCTTAGACAACTCTTGGGAAAGCTTATCCACATCTTTAAAGAGAAGATTTTAGCCGGAAATAGAGGGGGAGACTCAAAATTGAAGTGTGAAATAAGTGTATAGAGTCTAAATTGTGAGGAATTCTTCGAGAGATTGTAAGAGTGAAGGGAAAGTGAGAGATTTCTTCCTCTTTGCCGTTTCGAAGAGGAATTCTGTGCTGTAAAGAAAGGAAGAGATTTAGAGGAACTCCGAAGAGTTTTCTTGGGGAAAAATTAGAGATAAGTTTATTTATTGTTGTAGTTTGTATGACTTTGATTTTATATATGAATTCCGAGTTTTGTTGTATTTTTTCCATAAGATCTGAGTAGTTTTCTCTGTCTTTCTCCTTGTTTTGAGATTTATTGTGTTTTTCCCATGAGATCTGAGTAGTTTTCTCTGTCTTTCTCCTTGTCTTGAGATTTGCATGGTGATTTGAATTGGTGAAGCCATGAAAATGTTTAAGAAATTGTGATGATCTTTTCACTTCGGTGATTTGAATTGGTTGAGCCATGAAAATGTTAAAGAAATTGTGATGATCTTTTCACTTTGTGATTTGAATTGGTGAAGCCATAAAAATGTTTAAGAAATTGTGATGATCTTTTCACTTTGATTTTAATTTACTTTCAATTGATTTGAATTGGTGAAGCCATGAAAATGTTTAAGAAATTGTGATGATCTTTTAACTTCAATCGAATTGGTGAAACCATGAAAATGTTTAAGAAATTGTGATGATCTTTTCACTTCGATCTTAATGCACTTTCAATCTAGTCAATTGATTTGTTAAAATATGTTGAGTTTTCCAACTAAAGTAAAGATTACATCCAAGATTCAGGGAGGTTAAAACCCTTGAAAGTTGGGTGCAAATAAATATGGAAATAAAATTATCGGGCGTAGAATTGAAGATTTTAGATCGGTCCTATCGTTTGGGTGCTGAAGTGTAGATGTTAGCCATCAGGTGAGGGGAACGTGGGAGCTCCGAAGTGAGAGCCGGTATCCTCTCATCCTAGCCGCAGATTCAGTAAACAAACGTAGGATTAGTCAATGTTCTTTATGCCTGGATCAAAGGGTAAAGAATAGGTATGTTCCTATTTGACACAATATAATTTGAACTAATTCACTTTATCCATTCACTATAGTTTCTTGACAAGGAGAATAATGTTTTCTTATATATTGAATATCACATTCAAACCTTCATTGGTATAATTAGTTATTTAAAAGTTATTAAAATTACATATTTATTTCAATTGTCTATTAGTGACAGATAAACAAATTGAACTTCGTTGTTACGATTAAACATTGATTTTCTAAAATCTTAGTACGTAGTTCTAATCTTACTCCCTCTACGATCGATATCTAGGACTCCATTAGAGCCTTATATTACTTGAACGATACGTATACTTGCGTTGATAAGTGTGACTTTACAATTATTGAATATTTATTACGTCCATATTTATCGAATCTATAACTGTTATTAAGTTTTGGTACAATTGTTGAGGAATTAAATATTTTAGCAGCAGTATTAAATACTTATATTTTTAAGCATATATAAAATCACGGTCAACCACTAAAAGCTAGGGCCGACTAGGAGTTTAGGAAATCTCATCATCATGGCGGTTGCAGACGCGTTCTCTTTATGCTGAAGGAGAGCCCACGTTTCCGGTGAACCCTGGCGGTGCTCCAGTCCGCGCCAATTATCTCGCAGATCATGCACGGAACAATAAAAGGGGCAATGAGGGAGGATATTTACTTTCTGATGAATCTCGCAACAAAATACATAGAAAGCAGGAAATAACAGGGAATGAGGTATGCAAAGTATTTGCAAGTAAACATTGTCTCATATGAAAATGAGACCAGCACATATACGTGGGTTGCTCGGTGGTGCGCACCAGAAGCAAAGGAAACGTGGAGGAGAGCCCAAAATCTGAAGCTCTCCTCGCTGATTTACTCATGCGTAAGTGCGACGTCGGTAATCACAAGGTTGGCGAGGAGGAGGAGGTCCGGTGGAGGAGAAAAAAGAAAATGGAGGGGAAGAAAACCCCTCTTCCTTGCTTTTACTCCAAAAAGCACCTCCAAAGCTTCTAAAAACTCTTCCCCAAGTGCTTCCCTTCAAAGTTTTATGATCTTGCCGGAGAAGAAGAAGAAAGAGCTTAGGTTAGTCGGATCTAGTCTCCGCCGATAAGAAAGGAGGCCAACCGAGAGGAGGCAACAGGTTGGCTGCGGCTGGAGGGGCTCTGGTGGTTCTCGCTGGAGAGCCGCCCGGTTCGGGGAGTGCCGGTGGTGAGGCCGGCGGTGAGGCTGAAAGCGAGGGGAGGCGAGGTTTTCGAAGGAGTTTGCGAAGGCTAGGGCACTATTCATTCCGGGGAGAAGTTGCGTGCATGAGTTTTTTAAAAGGGATTTTTCTTTTTATTTTATTTTATTATAATAATAATAACATTATTATTTATTCAAAAATCCCTCAATTTGTGCACTTTTCACTCGTGCATGGAACCCAACAATATGTGTGTCATTCCTGGGTAAAATTAACGTTCTGAACGCGTTGACGCAGTCCGTTTCGCCATCTGGTGTCATCTGGACAACTTCGCCAATGATCGAGTCAATTCAAGTCAATTTCGCGCGCTACGCGACGAATAATTTTTGTCAACTAGATCGGAGTCGTCCAACGTGCAAAATGTATGCCGGCCTTCGCCTAAGCAAAAAACAAAGCCTAGCAGAATGATGCTGGCTACGTGCCCCTCAACACGAGCTAAAGGGTCTCAGGTGGGTGTTTGAACTACGGGATGTTACGGACAGACCGTAAACTATCCTGAGTCATGCAGGTAGATACCTTACACTCGTGACATTAAAAAATGGATGCCAACAACGGTTGATCTCAATGCCATGAAGAAGAGCTTACACTTGACGATTTGAACCACGTGAGGTGGTTGTTAGGACCCGACCGTTCTATATACAACTCCAAGATTGACATCTTAAACTTCTCTTGAGGCTCAACTCCGGAGGCGTGTAGGGAGAAGATGTTTTCCAATTATTTTTGTACCTCGGTCCACACTGGTCGGTTTCTTTCCTCCACTGGGGTGGATCCGACGTTGTCTTGGTATAGACAGTCGTCGGGCTTTTCCTACAGGTGGATCACCCTCCTTCAATAGTTTTCTGGTTGTTCCTCTGGAGGGGGGATTCGGTGCCTCTTGTTGTGCTGGCTCTTCTCTTGGAACTGGGGTCACTGCTAGGGCAGTGACCGCCCTAAGTACTTATGGGAACTGTCTTGACTTCTTGTCGGTGATCTGAGTTCTCAAATCTTATAGGCCTTGTTGAACGAATTCTTCCATAAACTCCCAGGTGCATATTGCTTCTCCTACGTTTCTCTGACTGGACTCTCCCCGCTATTGTAGCTGGGCTCCTCTTCTTGTTGACGACATGTTTCCACACTCATCGTTCCTTAAAGGATGTTGAATCCAAAAGTGTCTGAGAAACATATCCAAGGAATAAAATGTTCTACTAGGAAGTGATTAGGAAGATAGAGAGGGCATCTTAGGGAACCGTAAAAGAAAATATATTTTAGTCATGACATAAACCTCTAGTTATAGACATAGGTCCCAGTATTACAAAAACACATATTAGCCCTCTTATCATTAAATTTTCCTTGGGACTTTTTGGTAATTACAGAGTTATGACTGGTTTGATCAATGAAGGTTGTTGATCGTCTGGTCNCATCATTAAATTTTCAGTGGGACTTTTTGGTAATTACAGAGTTATTCGTATATAATAAGATCGGAGACTGGTTCGATCAATGAAGGTTGCTGATTGTCTGGTCAGCCTTGACTCGATCGATATCTAGTCCGAAAAAGTGCTCCCCGTCTATCATCCTGAAGGCGGATTATTGTCCTGTAGGAGTTTCTTTTCTCGTCTTCCACTGATCGTTCGAACAAGATGTTTCTCTTGCTAATATTCAACANTTTGAGCAAGCCGTTTCTCTTGCTAATATTCAACAACAAAAAAAAAAAAAAAACAATCATCGAAGGCTATGCTCAATTGGTGGCATCTTGTTTCTGAGCCATTCATCTGGCTTGAGATTTGTGTTGACATATTTTTATATACACAATATTTCTGCAAAGAAGAAAAGAATACTTAAAATGGATGACAAATCCGTCATTTTAATTTCTCNCAAAGAAGAAAGGAATACTTAGAATGGATGACAGATTCGTCATTTTAATTTCTGACAAACATTGAAATAAACCTATAAAGTCAATTAAAATTTAGTTGAATCTCATCCCTGCAATCCATTGATGCTAAAAAAATTTTTNTTTCTCACAAACATTGAAATAAACTTATAAAGTCAATTAAAATTAAGTTGAATCTCATCCCTGCAATCCATTATTGCTAAAAAAAATTTGCTAAAAAATCTTTCATTATTATTATTTTTTATAATTCCAATGACGTTGTATAATGTACTTCTAACGCAGTTTTAACTAGTTTCGGATTTTTTAAATTCTTGTTCATCTTTACTCAAAAAGGGATTGGGCTCTGAAGGTGTTGGCGCTCTACTTGGTATGATGCACACTGCTGGAACGGTTTCAGACGCGCTGCCTCCTCCAAAGTCACAACTTTTATCATCATTTATTAAACTTTATCGATCCAATGTAAGTCTTAAACTCCAATAGATTTATTATTAATGCTTCTAAATCAGCAGACCCTATCAAAGTTTTAAAATTTGATCGGGTTCGCTGATTTCACCGGTTCAATTTTGAGCTGGTTATTTGACCAGTTCAGTCCAAGTTGAAACCGTGTTTGCATAGAACCGGAATTGAACCGATCAAATTCAGGGCGAACCGATGAACCGATGCAGTTTTAAAAATAATCTCAAGGAAATTTACAAATGTAGCACATAGTTCTTATGTATTTCATATCTCACACCTAAACTTTCATATTTATGTGCATCGCCCTTTAGTGCTTTAAACCTATGCATGAAAATGTGTATTTCACTTTTATAAAGTGGTAAAATTGCTATTTTTGATGTGATACTAAAGATTTGAGTGCTATATGTGTAAATATGAAAGTCTAGACATGAGATATTTATGCAAATACATAAGAATTGTGTGCTATGTATGTAAATTCTCCATTTTATCATTATTATATTATTTAAATTATATTAAAATAATTTCATATTCATTAAGTCATTACTCAACTGTTATTCAACCTTTGATGCTTGAATATTTTTTTTCCGGGGATAATCACATATATAGCTTCGAGACATTTCTAAATCTAGCACCAATGTTATGTTTGAACTACCAAACCGATGCATGCACTCGTTCTAGGATCAAATCATTGAACATTTGCTAGAAATGAATAATAGGGGTGGGGCTTTATCATAAATTTTGTCATTTGAGTGAGAATTTGAAATATCGATTTAAGAGGGTGCTAGATTTGTAAATAGCAATGTTTCGGGCGCTATCTTTGTAATTGCGCTCTTTTTTTATGTGGGATTTACATACATAGCACCCAAAACAATCAATATTACATATCTCACACCCAAACTTCAATATTTACATCTTTAACAACCAAAATGTTCAATAACAACAAAATTAACAACTCTGTTAAATTTATAATCCCGTTAAAGTCGGCTTCTGGTCTCCAGCCATGATCACTGTGATCTTTGGTTTCATGTCATGCACACCGGCGTTCACCTGCAGTCTCTCTGTCGTCTCCCCCTCTAAGGTTGAGCTGGGATCGGAAATCTTGCGTTTGGTGCAGATAAGAATGACCAGAGCAATGGAAATGAGAAGAACTATACAACGTATTCCTCCTAGTAGATATGGTACTGGTTAACAACCGTATCATCTACATGCCATGTATCATCCTAGGTGATATCCTCCATTACCTATTATCATTGTTCTGTAGCTAACCTGGGATCACATCTATTCCTCTATAGAATTTTCTCTTTACACTATATATATGTATTACATTGGTTACTGTTCCCTAAAATATAATTACTATTCGCCTTTCCTCTCAGTACATTTCTGTACTTCTTTCTGTATTCTTGCTAACCCGTTGCAGGTTTTAATGGTATCAGAGAAGGTTTTTCTCCCAAAACCCTTCCTCCCTTCTGTAAGCCTATCTATGTATCCTCTCTCTTCTGTAAGCCTCCCTCTGTATTTTCGGCAACCATCTTTCGCATCCAGTTGACCATTGTTCGCACCTGTATGTTCATCCGCTCTGTCCCTTGGATCTCGGTGTTTTCGCTTAGCTCGCCTCTTCTGTAAGCCTCCCTCTGTATTTTCGGCAACCATCTTTCGCATCCAGTTGACCATTGTTCGCACCTGTATGTTCATCCGCTCTGTCCCTTGGATCTCGGTGTTTTCGCTTAGCTCGCCTTTTCTGCACTGGTTGGGCCTTTGATCATCTCTCTGGGTGATTACCTTACTTTTTGGGACATCATGTCTGATATTAATTCTTCCACCAGCAGATCCGAAATTCCACAATCCTCTCTCAGAAATGACATTTCTATTTTCTTATCACTCAAATTTCTCTTGTCCAATGTAAAAACCATATGCTCTGATGGAGGGGAGAATACACAGCTCAAACACTTAAACAATATCTCCTGTCACATAGCATTCATCACCAATTCAGTTGCCCCTACATATCCCAACAAAATGTGGTTACCGAACACAACCACTTAATTGAGACAACCAGAACTCTCCTACTATCCCCCAAACTTCCTACACAATTATGAGTTGATGCTCTCACAACTGCCTCTTACCTCATAAATCACATACCCTCTAAAACACTAAATTTTAAATCACCTTATGAGCTACTCTATGTCTCTCCTCCTACATTACATCACCTCTGCACATTTGGATGCTTATGTTTTNTCACCTGTAGCGTCGAGAACTCATCCACCCAAACCCATCAAACATCGTATGGTGACTCAAGCCCAAACAGACCCTCAAACCAAAACAAATCCTTAATCTTTACAATACCACAGTTCATCCTACTGATCCCAACAGCAATACAGATGCTGTCAAATATTCTCATTGGCAGCAAGCTATGTCTAGTGAATATTATGAGCTTCGAAGTCTAGGAACTTGGCAACTTGTTCCCCTACCACCACATCAAAACATTATTGCTTGCATGTGGACTTACCGAACCAAACTAATTTCGGATGGCTCCATTGCTAAACATAAAGCTTGCCTCGTCGCCCGGGGTTTTAAACAACAACACGAAATAGACTACAATGAAACCTTCAGGCCGGTCGCGAAATTTTCAGCCTTCTGAATCTTACTCACGATGGCCTTACACCACAACTGGCCCATCAAATGGTTAGACATTTCAAATGCCTTTCTTCATGGATCTCTCAATGAAACTATCTATATGCAGCAACCCCAAGGATTTCAAGACACACAACATCCCAATTATGTCTGCGTACTCAAATAGGCTTTATATAGTCTCAGAAAAGCACCACGTCAGTGGTATTCAACCTTCTCAAATCAACTCAAGCTTCGAGGGTTTCAAATGATCAAAGCCTTACATATCAGCACGATGACGTCCACATGTATCTTCTTAATTATATTCAATCAGCATTCATGCTATAGGACTTTGGATGTGTCAACAACTTTCTTGATATTCACATCCTAAAAAACTCTCCTGGGTTTTTTCTTAAACAAACTGTATCATCTCTTTTACAGCAACCTGGCATGGAAAATTGTACTCATATTCACACTGCTACCTACAAAACTGAAACCGGACGCCACCTCTCAGCATGAATACTCTCAAAGTCACTACAGTTTTTAACTGTTAAATGGCCATATTTACCTTTGCTGTAAACTTCCATTGTCAACAAACGTGCTAACCCCTTCTCTACCATTTTCAGCTCATCAGAGACTACATTATCTTAAAGCTACAACTCATTATGGCCTTCAAATTTCCAAAGTGGATCTTCAACTCAATTGCTTCTCGGATGTTGATTGGGTGGGCATTATGGACGATCGCAGGTCTACCACCAACTTTTGTACCTTCTTAGGCAACACTTTCATCTCACGGACTGTTTAGAAATAAAAGACCATCGCTCAATCTTTCAGGGAAGCGGAATACATGGCTCTCTCGTCTGCCACCACAGATATCATTTGGCTTTGGCATCTCCTTCAGGACATCAATATCACAATACTTGCTCCCACACCTATCTACTGTGACAATATCTCCGCCATTGCAATTGCCCTAAATCCAATCTTTCATACCCACACCAAACATATGGAGATTGATCATCACTTTGAACACGATAATCTAGTCTCGAAATAAATTTAGATTCATCACATAGCTTTACAAGTTTAGATGGCACACATACTCACTAAGTGTTTATCTAAACCGCAATTCATACTGCTTTGAAACAAGCTCACGATCAATGCACCAAATCGTGATTTTGAAGAGGTAACAAACGTACCATTCACATGCCATGTATCATTCTTGGTGATATCCTCCACTACCTATTATCATTACCCTGTAAATAACTTGAGACCACATCTACTTCTCTCTATATATATATTAAAAAAAAATGGACGGAGGCTATTATAGGAGCCCGGTCATCCCTTATGTGCCTAAAAATTCGAGTACCACACCCTACACTCTGGAGGAATCAAACCCCAGACCAGAGGGACTTACAACTGACAAGCAGATGCCCGACCAACTGATCTGAGTACGCGGCGCATATATATATATATATATATATATGTATGTATGTATGTATGTATGTATGTATGTATGTTTGTATTATATTGGTTGCTATTCCTTGAAATGGAATTATTATACGGAGCATATATGGCTGCCTTTCCTCTCGATACCTTTTTTCACTTTTTCTGTATTCTTGCTAGCCTGTTGCAGGTCTTTACCGGTGACCGGAGTCCAGTTGAGCTTTTACTTCTCCCGGGCCTTATTTCTCCTTTTATATACTCTTCTTCTGTGTCCTCAATCGGAGATTACAAGATGACTAAATGTTTAAAGCAGGAATGAGTGGTTTTGAGCTTTGACTAATTATAAGCACAAAAAGGATTGGAATGTATGATAAGCCTGATGAGCCTGCAGACGAGGGAATAAATTACCAAGCCGCTTTACCATTTCGGAAGCATCACGACGAACGAAGACCAAACCAAAACGGAGGAGAAACTAGGTTTAAGAGTTTGTATGTGCTTGGCTGAAGCAGAAAAATGGGATCTAAGACAAGACCTAGGAATGAGGGGATTTAAGAGCTTGTAGAAGGAGACAAAAGGGGGTTCCAAAGATCTTTGTACACGTGCCACGATCCCATTTCTTATGGCGAGCTAGTTTAACTTCGTGATAGTAGGTGTTTGAAATGCAAATATTAAAATTTGGGTGTGCTATACGTAATATTGATAGTTTTTGGTGCTATGTATGTAACCCTTGGGCTTTATATGTAGCAGCGAAGATGTGATCTCACATATCATTCTTTTCTCCAGTCTGAAGGTTCTACCCTTACTGATGCTGCAAGATCACTGGCCAAGCATACTCACAGGAGCAGTGAAGGATGGTGGGGCAGCTTTCGTGGAGGTGGTATGTAACATTCTAGAAACTTCTTTTATGTAACCGCTACAAATTCTAGAAGCTTCATTTCTGTCCTTTATCAGATTTCTTATGCTTTGCTTTCTACGCATGGTTTTTCAGATTCTGAAAAGAATAGGCTTGCTTTGGAGATTGTCCACCGTTTGCTAAACGAATGTTGCTGGATGAATGTCTATGATATTCCAACCCATGGTCCTGTCTTCGAGATTCGTGTGCATGAAGGCTATGGTGCTCGATGGTCGCACGATGGATCGAAGGTATCTAAATAGCCAGTGATTTTACTTTAACTTGTCTTCCTAAGGCGCTTATTTGTTTCTTTCTTCTATTTGCACTAGTATTCATCACTTGGGACATTTACGTACAATGCCAACCAATTCTTGCGTTTTTACATATCCAACACCTAAACTTTGTTTTTATATTCATACCACCCAAATCTTTTAATCACATAAAAAATATCATTATTTTAACTTTTGAAAAGTGCAATTTGCCTTTTGGTGCATTAAGGCGACTCAAGTACAAGTTGATGTTTTTAGATGTTAGATATGTTAATACATAAGAATTCAGTGCTATGTATGTAAATCTTCCTTATCAGTATTATTTCAATGCAATGTTTGATTTTGGTGCCATTGAAAGTGCACATGATTCATTTTGATTTTAAATTTACTAAACTCAAAACTAAATCAAACCTGAATCCATCTTTTTTTTGAAACAAATCAAACAAAACCAATTGATTTGGTTTGGTTTTAGCTTATGAACATAGATCTTTAGGAATTGGTTTATTAGCTTATGCTTGATTTGGTTTCCTTCGTTATTATTTTACATATTTCTCATTGATTTGAATTTGTTTAGTTTGATATATTTGCGTGATATATGAAATTACTTTATGTCGAGTTGAAAATTAAAAGTAAGACACTTCAAATGACATGTTTCATATGGGGTGCAATTGGAAAAATTATTCCATGCGGATCAGACACCGCACACATCTTGCGTGCGGTGTCCGATCCGGACCGTAAATCAGGATGTATTTCGGTAGGCCCCACCTAAATTTTTTTTTTAAAAAAAAACTGAAATCATCCTTACCGTAGATCATCGTGATCTACGGTCAGGATCGGACACCGCATGTAGAGATGCATGCGGTGTCCGTACGCAATAATTTCTCGTGCAATAGTGTTGATGAGTCTGTGGGGTTCTTTTGGATAACTTTTGTTTTTTTTTATATTTATTTTTCATTTTTGATTTATTTTATTTTATTGATATTTTAATTTCTCAAGTGAATTATATGTGATGGTACTTGTTTTGTAAAAATAATTAAAATGTCTAAAAGCTTTTTTTAAGTGTTGTTAAAAATAAATTGGTTGGTTTTTTAAGTACAACAACAAAACCTTCATCCCACCAAGTGGGTTGGCTACATGAATCATTTTTCTCCATCGCATCCTATTAAGTGTCATATTTTCATTTAATTCTCTGATAAATTAAGATCATTTTTTTATACAATATGCCCAAGCCTTCCAAGGTCTACCTCTGCCTTTCTTAATATAAGTCGAATCTAAAACATCTACTCTTCTAATCGGATCATCAGATGATAAACGTTTAATCGGACCAAACCATCTAAGACAACTCTCTAATTTTGTCTGTCACTAGAGCTACACTAATTCTATCACGAATATATTCATTTCGCATTGTGTAAAGCCACTCATCTACCTAATCATTTTCATCTTGTCAACACTTAACTTAGTTTTATGCTACCCTCTCTAATTTTGTCCATTCACACCCTTTTTCTTTGCAGGGAGTCTATGTTATGATAGGCTAGTGCATTAATAAAGGAATCAAAATTATATATATATATATATATATATATATACAGTTAAATTANTATACAATATGCCCAAGCCTTCCAAGGTCTACCTCTGCCTTTCTTAATATAAGTCGAATCTAAAACATCTACTCTTCTAATCGGACCATCAGATGGTAGACGTTTAATCTGACCAAACCATCTAAGACGAATAATTTTGTCTGTCACTAGAGCTACACCAATCCTATCACGGATATATTCATTTCGCATTGTGTAAAGCCACTCATCTACCTAATCATTTTCATCTCGGCAACACTTAGTTTTATGCTACTCTCTCTAATTTTGTCTATTCACACCTTTTTTCTATGCAGGGTAGTGCATAAATAAAGGAATCAGAATAATATATATATATATATATATATATTTATGGAGTATAGTTTGTTGTTAGAACCTTCTAGAATTTTGTTTATTAGTTTAGCTAGCATGCTAATCCGGACTTTCGGTTGTCCAGTTCATTGGATTTTTGGAGCCATACACGGAGGAGGGCCATTCAAAGGGATGGAAGCATTAGGACTCTTCGGTAAATGACCCACACATGTTAAGTATTTAATTTAAAACAGCAATTTTTATGGTACCAAACTAAACTTTAATATAAATTATTTTTTTGGAAGATTTACATCCATACCACTGTTGTCTTATGTATTTACATTTCTAATGCCTACTCAACTTCAATGTTTACAAAATTACCAACATTATTTTGGGAATATTTTTATTTACATTATAAACAAATTAAAATTACATGAAATTGTCCCAATTAGAAACTTTGATCCCCAATATGTAATGTTTAGGCTTAGACAGTCCTAAGTTCTTGTCTGAGAAATTTTTGAGAAAATATAAAGTAATTTACCTTCAATACTCCATTGCATTCATATATTATATACACAGCAGTCAAATATTTAACCTTACATGCATAGGTTTTGATGTGTCATTCGAGCTTTTTCATAACATGCTATCGTCGTTGAACGATTGTTATGCTATAGCTAAACAATCAAAGATAATGTTGCAATATGCTCCCTAAAAGATACAATTAATCATATGTTGATAAAATGCTTGCTAGCTCAGGAGCTGGTGGAATTTGAAGGCCAAGGTAAAAATTCACCTGATAAATCATGACGTATCTGGAAGGGGACGAACAAGCTTGATCAAATGGATCCAACCACTTAACCACCATATCATTCAAAGAGTGAAACTTATTTCGAACAAACAACTAAGCATGTTCGGTAAGTGTAGATGCCACATCATCAAGGTTTTCGGACAAGAAATCTCCTCTTCAAGGCAACAAAAGTCTATTTTAGGGGAGGCAATAATAGAATACAACACAACCTACTTCTGAAGAGGCAATAACAACCTATTTTAGGAGAGGCAATAACAACCTATTATGGGGGAGACAATAACAACCTACTTCAACTTCGCGGCTTGCACACAGATACCCACGCACGAGCACACATAGTCACATGCGGACATGCGTTAACACTTTGTGCAACCGTTCTACTAATATGACAAGTGTAACTATTCTATTGACCTGGCTTGTTCAACCTTTATGACGACATGACCCACGCAACCGCCTATCGAACGCATGCGCTACCCCAACCCATGCAACCACTTGTTTCGTTGTTGCCCTACCTAGTGTCATGTGCCCATTACCCCACTGCCCGTTGCAGTGCCCTCTGCTGTCATGCGCTCGTTACATCGTTGCACAATCATGCTACCGTGCAACTGCACTGTCGTGCCACAACACAACTCGTCACTACTGCCAACTACTAACATCAACACTTGCGCAGTGGCACACCCACGTGCACATATGCTTTCCCACATACTCGTAAGTGCGTAGCGGCATGCCCACTCACACGCATGCTCACCCCTCTGAGTATAACTACTCGTTTCCGTGCACGTCGTTGCATCCATGCCTGTGTTCATACTCGCCATCGCCAACCAAGAAAGCAACACTATGTTCAAATCTTTGCTGACTAAATCTACTTAACCTATGAATTTTTGGAGTGTTTTGAATTTTTTTTTTCGAACAACACAAACAATATTGTCTGCAAATAAAGGGTCAATTGATGTGTCATCAAACAATTTTTATGATCCGACACAAATGTTGAGGTTTTAGCAAAAACATTTTAAATTCAAATTCAAGATCAACTTAGTCCCTAATTTTTGCAAGTTATATTCAAACTGACTGTTTGGACAAGACAAAGCCAATAATACCAAAATTAGTTTAATATGAGTCTAATCAAGCTCAAATCATGCTATTAAATGTATTGGATCATCAATTGAATGTTCTAATGTACTTCAAATTTAACATATTTATTTTAAAAATGAGTGCTTAATGAAAGTAATCTAACAAGCCTAAACTTGTTTTATTTTGAGGTCATTAAGGCCCTCAATTTATTAAAATATCTTCTATAATCAAGGGAAATTAATATGGGATGTCAAATCAGGTGTTTGAGGAAGTTATTCGCCAAAGTGCCAAAGTTTCCTTTTACTAGAGCTTATAAATAAACCCTCTCTTTTACTTGAGAGGGGGGTGAACAAAAGAGGGAATCCCATAGCCTGTTATGGACTGATGACCTAATGATAACGTTTAGCTTCTATAGTCGTCGAACACCATCGACAAACGCATGTTCGCTGCCTTTGATCACCATTGACAACCCATACTCATCGTTTTTAGCAACCTCTACTTCCTAACATCGTATCTCAAATGAAGTCATTACTTATAACAGCATATTGAAGACTTGATGATAACTTTCGATCTCTATAGCTGTCGACCACCGTCGACAATCGCCCATCACCGTCATCAACCATGTCCTGTCGACCATCGTCAACCACCTCCGACGACCCCTGCTCACCATCGATGGCGACCCCTAGTCCTTAACATTGTATGTCAAACACGGTTATAATGTATAACATCTTATTGAAGATCTAATGATAACTTTCAACATTCATAAGTGTCGACGACCATCGACTATAATCACTAGGCCGCCATTAACCACCCTCGGCCATCACCAAACCTAACACATGTATATTTCTTTACATTGTATATTGACAAATATAATGTCATGTAAAATCGTAACCCCATTCTGAGAGAAGGGTCTAGTTACCGATTACAATCTATGTGACCAACTACTACTACAACTTGCGATCATGATTTTAGTGGCCAACTAATGCTATTGCAGCCCAAACTACAACCTATATGACCCACTATTACAACAGATTCTAACTAAGATACTTATGGCCAACTGTCATTAGTGCAACTCCTAACTATGACCAATATGAGCAACTATTACTACAACTTCCAGCTACGATATTTATTACCAATTGACGCTACTGTACCCCCCAGCTACTACTATAACTTCTAACTACAACCTATGTGGCCAATTGACATTATGTAACATATGTTTTCATTTGTTGAATAAGAGAAAAAAGGAGTTTTCCTTCACATGGTAACAGAGCCACACAAGACTTCATCTACTTCGACTTCATACTACAACAGGATTAGGGAATCGTTCTTCGTTCGGCTTCATTTGCATCGTTCGGCTTCGTCTGCGTCGCTCCTATTTGTCCTCTTTGTCTATGTCGATCGGCGTTGTCTGCTTCGTCTTCATCCTGATCAGCATCATCTACTTCATCTTCATCCCGATCGACAACATCTAGTTAGTCTTCATCCTAATCAACGTTGATTGCTTCATTCGACTTCATCATTCAACTTCGTTGTCTTCATTTGTTTTTGTTTGTCTGTGAAGATCGATGAATTTTTCGTCGAGCAAGCATCGTCGAGTCGCTTGCTCCTACCACTCAATATCATTCATCTCACCATTCGGTTCATCCTTTGGTACTGATTCAATCTCCTTAAATATTTGATGATAATCATGGTCGTGAAATAAAAATGTAGTGACAAGTTTGGTTACAAAATCGAATCAGTCAGGTTTTGTGATCGTTCTTGGTGGTCGATCGAACGAAAATACGGTTTTGTGGTCAGTTTTGGTGGTGGATTGAACCAAGGTGGGTGCATATGCAAAGTGTCATATAAGACATGCAAGTAAATGAAACCACATGCATGTCGTTAGCAAATTTGATTTGTCCTAATGTCCTTACATAGGATCTTAGACTTTTAGCGCTTGGATAAGCGACACGGCCGCCTCCAGCTTTGGCGAGGAATGCAGACAACTTCATCCTCCGAATTCTTGTAGGAAAACTCTTTCACTGTTTGTAGGACGAATTAACTTCAAAACTTTTCCATCCCACAACCCTCCACGATCTTGTAAAATGTGCTAGCTGCAAAGCTTTTCTCATTCTTCATGTTTCAACTATTCCAAACCCTCCAAGAAAGTATGGAAGTATCAAAGTCATGAGAAATTGGAATTCCTACACACTAAGAATTAAGTCTAGAGTTACAAAGGAAGCACTCTTGGCTTCGTTAGGGATTTAGCTACAAATACAAAGTCCTAACTTAAGGCTTTCCCTAAGAAGCAATTGGCCAATCAATAGGCGTATGGTCGTACCGATTAATGTTTGTAGGCCAACTTACCTACGACGACACCACAAAGTTAGTCAATTAAACGACATATGGCCGGGCCGATCGGTATCGTTCGACCAATCAGACCGTCCGATAACGGGCGATAACAGCGATCGATTGAACCGAATGACAAACCCAAAACACTTAACAAAATCTTTTCCTAGAGCTAGCTAAGAAAAAAACTGCAAGGATTTCACGGGATCTCACCAACGTGAAGGTTGACAGTAATTCCGTCTTTACTTCAGAAGAAGCTATCCCATTGAAGGAGAATTCAAGGAAGCTCCAAGCAGATCTTTACACATTCCTCCTCTCTGTCAAAAAGCCTCGCAAGGTATGCGAGAAGAAGAGTGAGGGCACGCCAGGTGTACAAATATCCGAAATAAATTATCACAACATATGACTGACAAACGTAACGAGTGGGTCGTTCGTAGGCTCATTGCGCCACAATGCGGTCGCCGCCCTGTCGGTATCGGATTTAAAGCAAGATTTAACCTGATTTTGACCTATATATCGCCACATGGTTAGTATTGGACAAAATAAAGCTCANATGTCCGAAATAAATTATCACAACATATGACTGACAAACGTAACGAGTGGGTCGTTCGTAGGCTCATTGCGCGGAGAAATTATTGCATACGGACACCGCATGCATCTTTCCATGCGGTGTCCGATCCTGACCGTTGAACACGGTGATCTACGGTCAAGATATATTTCAATTTTTTTNGTTCGTAGGCTCATTGCGCGGAGAAATTATTGCATACGGACACCGCATGCATCTTTCCATGCGGTGTCCGATTCTGACCGTTGAACACGGTGATCTACGATCAAGATATATTTCAGTTTTTAAAAAAAAAATTAGGTGGGGCCCACCGAAATATATCATGACCGTAAATCACTTGATTTACGGTCAGGATCCGACACCGCACGTAAGATGCGTGCGGTGTCCGTCCGTATAGAATAATTTTTCCATTGCGCCATAATGCGGTCGCTGCCCTGTCGGTATCGGATTTAAAGCAAGATTTAACCTGAATTTGACCTAAATCTGGCCACATGGTTTGTATTGGACAAAATAAAGCTTCTGATTTCATAAATCCGGCCTTTGCTGATTTCGACTGTAGATCCGGCCGCTGCCTCCCGATTAGCTCAAGTCGTGAGTTGGCGAAACTGAGCAGAAGGAGATCGCCGGCGGGAAGCTTTGCCAAGAGAGGGAACGCCGGTTAGAAGGTTCCCCAAGAAGCAGCAGTGTTGCAGGAGGAGATCGAATTTTGCATTATTTTGCATCACGATCCCCGCGTTGCAGCCCTTCACCCGTCTCCATGGTCTCGGATAGGAGCGTGAGAGGTGGAGGAAGCTCTCGGGTAAGGGATAGGGAGAGCTGGCCGGCGGTTTGCCGGCGATTGAGAGGGAGAGGATACCAGCGAGACGTCGCCGACGGCNGGATAGGGAGAGCTGGCCGGCGGTTTGCCGGCGATTGAGAGGGAGAGGATACCGGCGAGACGTCGCCGACGGTAAGGTAGCGTCGCGGGATTAGGCTCAGCATGTGTCGCGTACGTGAGTTGGGGGTTTGGTTTCCGGCGTGAGGAGGAGAAGAACATAGGGAACTGGCTGCAGGCTTCGAGGGAGGCTGGTGGGACGCCGGCGCTTTCGCCGGCGGCGTGGGCTCGGGCCGAGGGGGAGTGCGTCTGCGGTACAGGATTTCGGGGAGAGCCCTCTTGAGCATCGTGAGAGCAACAGGGATTTTAAAGCCTCTTATTTATTTTAAATCCCCATTTTTTTTAATTTGAAGTTATATGCATTAATTTGTATGCCTCCAGAATAATAGCAGTATGGATGCTTCGGGCCCGTTTATGCAGTCCATTTCATCATGCGAGGTCGTTTGGATAAATTCGTCGACGATTGAGCCAATTTGAGCCTGAATCGTGTGCGAAGGTGGTTTTGTTGACGGNCGCCGACGGTAAGGTAGCGTCGCGGGATTAGGCTCAGCATGTGTCGCGTACGTGAGTTGGGGGTTTGGTTTCCGGCGTGAGGAGGAGAAGAACATAGGGAACTGGCTGCAGGCTTCGAGGGAGGCTGGTGGGACGCCGGCGCTTTCGCCGGCGGCGTGGGCTCGGGCCGAGGGGGAGTGCGGCTGCGGTACAGGATTTCGGGGAGAGCCCTCTTGAGCATCGTGAGAGCAACAGGGATTTTAAAGCCTCTTATTTATTTTAAATCCCCATTTTTTTTAATTTGAAGTTATATGCATTAATTTGTATGCCTCCAGAATAATAGCAGTATGGATGCTTCGGGCCCGTTTATGCAGTCCATTTCATCATGCGAGGTCGTTTGGATAAATTCGTTGACGATTGAGCCAATTTGAGCCTGAATCGTGTGCGAAGGTGGTTTTGTTGACGATTTGCATCGCGAGAACATAAGTATCAACAAGATACAGTCTCATGACACAACAACAAACGTCAGACAAAAGAGACATCAAATGTTGATGCCAACAAAGTGAACTCATGTATTTACGATCACATAGTGGATTACTGAGATTAGGCTAGGTCTCGTGATTTTTTCTATTTCCAGGGATTTTACACATAAAAAATCTTGATGTCCTCTAACANGGATAGGGAGAGCTGGCCGGCGGTTTGCCGGCGATTGAGAGGGAGAGGATACCGGCGAGACGTCGCCGACGGCGAGGTAGCGTCGCGGGATTAGGCTCAGCATGTGTCGCGTACGTGAGTTGGGGGTTTGGTTTCCTGCGTGAGGAGGAGAAGAACGTAGGGAACTGGCTGCAGGCTTCGAGGGAGGCTGGTGGGATGCCGCCGGCGAAAGCGCCGGCGTGGACTCGGGCCGAGAGGGGGAGTGCGGCGTGCGGTACAGGATTTCGGGGAGAGCCCTCTTGAGCATCGTGAGAGCAACAGGGATTTTAAAGCCCTCTTATTTATTTTAAATCTCCATTTTTTTTTAATTTGAAGTTGTATGCATCAATTTGTATGCCTCTATTTATGCACAAAACAATAGCAGTATGGATATTCTCACTATGTAAACTTAATGCTTCGGGCGCATTTATGCAGTCCATTTCATCATGCGATGTCGTTTGGATAAACTTGTCGACGATTGAGCCAATTTGAGCCTGAATCGTGTGCGAATGTGGTTTTGTCGACGGTTTGCATCGCGAGAACATAAGTATCAACAAGATACAGTCTCATAACACAACAACAGACGTCAGACAAAAGAGACATCAAATGTTGATGCCAACAGAGTGAACTCATGTATTTGCGATCACTTAGTGGATTACTGAGGTTAGGCTAGGTCTCGTGATTTTTTCTATTTCAAGGGATTTTACACATAAAAAATTTTGATGTCCTCCAACTATTTTTTTATTATCTGTGCATCTGTTGGATGTTCATGTAACACTATGATATTAAAATATTGCTCTATCACTTTGAATCTTTGAGCACACAATAGGTTTATAACTCTATGGTGCTGTGAATGTAAATATCTAACTTTGTGTGTTAGATGTGTAAATACATAAAAAAATGTATGGTGCACACAAACACAACAACAACAACAACAACAAAAATCCATTATCCCACTGAGTGGGGTTGGTTGTATGAATCTTTTTTTCTCTGTTGCATTCTATTGAGTATCATATTTTCATTTAATTCTAATTGATTAATATCATTTTTACACAATATGCCCAAGTCTTTTTAAGCTTGTCTCTGTTTTTCTTATCATAAGTCGAATATAGACCAACTGCTCTTCTAACAAGATCATCAGATAGTCGGCGTTTAATGTGACCAAACCATCTAAGACGACTCTCTCTAATCTTGTCTACAATTGGAGCTACACCAACCCTATCACAAATATATTCATTTCGCATTTTGTCTCCAAGTGTCAACCCACTCATCCACCGAAGCATTCTCATCTCTGTAACACTTAACTTTGTCCTATGCTTATCTTTTAAATGTCTGCATTTTGCGTCAATGAGCATTGCATGTCTCAATACCATCTTATAAAATTTTACTTTCAATCTAAGCAGTACTTTTCTAGCACACAATATGTTTGATTCATTCCTCTATTTTGAACCAATCAATCTTAATTCTACTGATAACATCCTCATCTATATCATCATCACTTTGAACAACAGATCTGAGGTATCTAAAACGATCACACCTTTTAATGATTTGGTCACCCAAGTTATAACTCTGTCACTAAAACTACTACTGTTAAAACTAATATCTAAGTATTCAGTTTTCGATCCACTCAAACGAAATCTTTTAGACTCTAATGCAGACTTCCATAATTTAAGTTATTCTCGAGCTCTTTCTCCCGTCTTATCCACAAGAAGGATATCATCAGCGAAAATCACACACTAAGGTGGATCCTCCTGTATATGTCCAGTAGTAGCATCCATAACTAAAGCAAAAAAATATGGGCCTAAAACTTATTACCATTCAATTGAATATATTCAAAATTATTGAAATTTAATATGCTCATGAATGGAATATTGGAAAGAAAATATTATTTATTATTTATTTATTTTATTATTTTATTTTCTTAATAAATAAATAAATAAGAAATTGGTGTTTTGTCATCTTCTGTTTATTCTTATAAAGGATAATAAGGTTTTAGATACCTTAGTTTTTTAAAATAGAAGGGCAAGAAAATATAGTTATATTTTAAGGAAAAAATATTATAAATTACCTAAATATTTTGACCGCACGAAACTTTCTATTTACAAATCAACCCCTCGCTCGTCCATTTTTCAAATTCTCACTCGAATATCAAAATTCATGATAAAACCCCAAACCAATATTTTTCATTGTAAATATCGATATTTCAGAGGGTTTATATGTAACTATCTCCAAATCTAATTATGGATAATAGGGGCAAGTGGCCTTTACATAAATACCACTAAATTTCTACATATTCGCATATATGATATTTAAATCTTTTACATTTATATGGCCTAAAATTTTCATATCGCATCAAAAATATCATAATTTTAATTTTTTAAATGGTGAAATTTAAGGTGGCAAATATGTAAAAATTAAAATTTAGGAGTTAAGATATGTAAATACATAGGAATTGAGTAGTATGTATGTAAAACTTCCTAAAATAAATTATTGTAGAGAAATTATACGCTTAAAACAAAAAAAAAAAGAATAATTAAATAGAAGATAGCATCAATTAGGGCACTAAAAGCTAAATTAAGGAATTGATTTATGCAAATGGTCTTTAACGTCGTAGAAAAAGGATGTATTATTGAGAGGTTTCTGGGGTTAATAAAATGATGTGATTGAACTCTTATTAAAATATACATATACATGGAGTGCTGCGTGCTGTGACATTTTGGTTGACAGCTATGTTGTATGTCGTGAGTCCCCTGGGATCTCGTGTTTAAGCCTATTTGAGCGTGTCTGCCTTAAAGTGTGGGATCGAATGGTTAGACACATGATGTTGGTTGGAGGATCTTATCATAACCTTAAACCAATATATTATGTATGTGTGTGTGTGTACCGCGGTTGTTGGTTGACATCCACGGTATAAGACCTCTCAGACTGGGGGTTCGAATCTCCTCTGACACAGTTGACCTTAAAAAGGCGGTACTCGAATTGTTAGGCACATTATGTGATTAGAGAGGAACCGAACACCAGACCGGAGGGGACTTACAACATATAAGCAGATACACGACCAACACGGCGCATATATATATACATATATAAGGAGTGACGAAGCTATTATACCATCCCTCATGCTAGATTTACATGCATGCCGCACAAATTGTAATTATTTACGTATCTAATGTCTAAATTTTTATATTTAAGTTAATATCATTTATGAAAATAAAAACTTAATAAGATTCCTCATTTTAAATCTTTGTTATACAAACCGTTTGACAAGCTTTTTCTAGATGCTAATTTTATACATAATCACAATTGTCAAAACAATTTGTTCACTCGATAATTATATTTAATAAATGCTAATAAATGCATAAACTGTGTAAAAACAATTCAATGTAATTGAAATATGGCGTAGATCATTTTAAATTTATTTGGTTCGATATAAAACAAAATGTGTGTGTTTACATTGTTGTGTATGGTTCGAAGAAATATGAAATCAAAACACGAGGGTGGCAACGGCGGCTGTAGCAGGAGCAAGTGGTGTCGCCTTCGAACGAACCGGCAGCTATGGTTGGTAGTGACGAATAACAATGGCTAGCGAGTCTTGTCTTGCAGTGAGCGATGATCGATAGGTAATGATGGGTAGTGACATGCGGTCAGTGTTGGTGGTGAGAAGGGGCGGCGATGATGGCGACACCGGTAGAGTTTTAAAATTTTGTTCATATTTATTATTGAGCATCCCAAAAACAGGCAATACTCGAGGCATATTCAAAGGGGTTTCAGGTCCGTGCGCGATAGCAATTTGACAATCATTGTTACCTTACCTCATATACTCAACAAAAGCCTCTGTTCGAACAAGCTCGATGGGCAAAGATGAGAATTCACCAATTCACTTTTCTCTCTGGAGCTGTATAGGGTATCTAGACTACTACTGCATTTGTAGCCCCTAGCCTCATGATACCCGTTCTATCAGGGTCTTATGTGGGGATCTATAGCACTCTCCTAAAAATGGGGAGAATATTACGTGCGACATCCACATGTGCAGATTGGTGGTATTATGATAGTATTGTAGTCAATACCATCTCAATACTACCAAATTTACACCTACCTCATCCACACGCAAGTTTTTTCTTCCTAGAAAGGAGGCTCTCCCTTCTTCTCGAGGACACTAGGACTCTCCCACATCTTGTTTCTCTGTCATCTTTTAGTTCAATAAAAAATAGTCTTCTTCTCTTCTTTCTCTATAACAAGCCTTGCCTGGATGGTGTGAGGCCCGAAACATTTCTAGATTCAACAATTGTTTACCATATAATTCTTATGTATTTACTTAACCAACACTATATATATAGGATGAATATAATATAAAATTTATTTGATTTTCTTACTTCTATTTATGCTTTTTGATTAGTTTTAAATTTATTTAATTTATTTAATTTATTTTAACATGAATATAATATAATAATTGATTAATTATTCATTTTTTAAACTTATCTTAGAGCAAATCACATAATTTTGACAATAAAATACTCCAATAAGATAAGAGCAGCTCTAGATATTTGAATATATGTTTTTTTTCTTAAATAATTTTAATTAGGATATGTTTTAAATTTAAACAAGTCAAATAATCCGTCCATTTTTTATATTCATAAACTTATAAAAAAATAAGATAATTACATACAGATCATCTGAAATATGAATAATTACAAATTAACCAGCCATGTGATTTTTCTTACCTTTTATTATTTGAAAAAAAAAATTATATAATTTTCTTATTCAATTTTCTCTCTCTCTCCCTCTCCCTCTCTCTCTACATATATGTTAATTATGACTTAATTAATTAACTTTAATATCATATCCAACAAATGGCTTTAAAACATTAGCTAATAATTGACATAATTATAAAAAAATTTAATAAGACCAAATAGAAACAACAACCCCACCTAATTGTGATGTTGATTTTATCATTTTATAATCTTATTGATATTATTATTTCAATATTATTTACATGATACATGACAATACTAAACCATCTTCATGACTAGACTTCCTTAAATTAATATCTTTTATCTCCAATTTATTTATTTATTTATTTATTTTTATTTTATTTTATTTTATTTTATTTTTCCCTCCATCTCTCACATTCCTCCTTCCTTCATCCCTTACATGAACTCATCAAACTCTCCTCTCCACCATTTCCATGACCGCTTAAGAAAACCATGCAAAGTTCGAANTTCAATGTAATTGAAATATGGCGTAGATCATTTTAAATTTGTTTGGTTCAATATAAAACAAAATGTGTGTGTGTTTACATTCTTGTGTTTGGTTTGAAGTAATATGAAATCAANTTCAATGTAATTGAAATATGGCGTAGATCATTTTAAATTTGTTTGGTTCAATATAAAACAAAATGTGTGTGTTTACATTCTTGTGTTTGGTTTGAAGTAATATGAAATCACAACACGAGGGGTGCGAAGGCCCTAGTTGCTTCGCTGCCGGCGACATGACTTGGAGTGGGCTATAGCAGGAGCGAGTGGTGTCGCCTTCGAACAAACCGGCAACTGTGGTTGGTAGTGACAAATAACAATGGCTAGCGAGTCTTGCAGTGAGCGATGATCGATAGGTAATGATGGGCAGTGACATGCGGTCAGTGCTGGTGGTGAGAAGGGGCGGCGATGATGGCGACATCGGTAGAGTTTTAAAATTTTGTTCATATTTATTATTGGGGCATCTAGATAATGTTTGTCAGTAAATGCCCATGGCTAGGTGGGAGATGTGAGGAGCATCCCAAAAGCATGATAAGAAAGGCAGTACTTGAGGCATATTCAAAGAGGTTTTAGGTCCTNTGTCAGTAATTGCCCATGGCTAGGTGGGAGATGTGAGGAGCATCCCAAAAGCATGATAAGAAAGGCAGTACTCGAGGCATATTCAAAGAGGATTCAGGTCTGTGCGCGATAGCAATTCGACAATCATTGTTACCTTACGTCATATACTTGACAAAGGCCTCTGTTCGAACAGGCTCGATGGGCAAAGATGAGAATTCACCAATTCACTTTTCGCCCCGGAGCTGTATAGGGTATCTAAACTACTACTGCATTTGTAGCCCCTAGCCTCTTGATATCCGTTCTATCAGGGTCTTATATGGGGATCTATAAGAAAGAGAAGCACTCTCATAAAAATGGGGAGAATATTACGTGTGGCATTCACATANTTGTGTGGTCTTCAGTATGGAAACCAGTTTGAAGGAAAGAAAATGGAAAAAAAAAGAAATTAAAGTCAGTGTGTGTAGATTCATAATCAATTCATAATTGTATTTGGGATTTCATCACATTCAACTTCTTCAATCCAAACAAAGTTTTAGTTTTGAGTTCTTATACTTTTCAAGGAAGCTCTCAATTCCTGAAATCATGGAGTTTGATTCCTTTATTTTGGTGTGTTTTTTTTGTTTTTCTGTAGTTATTTTGTCTCAGTTCTCTTTGGATTACAGACTTTAAATGTGTAATTTTTGAATTGTTTTGAAGAAAAAATTGATTTGTAAAATTGCAACATAAGAATCAAAGGGGACATGGAAAAAAAATATTTTTTTACTGAGCAACTTAGCTGAGTGCTGTTTACTCAGTTAAAAGGTGCAGCAAATGTGCCTTTTTGCAGTCAAGATGTGTGGATAATTATAGCCCTTTTGATAGTGGGAAACAACTGCCTGCCTTTAGATTGGGCTTTCACTATGATGTTTCCCTTTTTCATTTATCATACCTAACATATTACTTTTAGATGATGAATTTTCCATGAAAAAGAAGATGTTGATAGTCAAGTTTGAAGTGCCACAAAAAAAAAAGATCAATGAATGATTATATCAGAGAAACTGTGAGAATAGTAACTCTTGAAAATGGAAATGAGGTGTATAAAGTAAGCCGGTCATAATGATAATGTTGATTGATAAAAAAGATGCTGGCAATCGAATTCGGATTCATAGAAATTTGAAAATGGATATGAATGATTGAAAAATGTTGAAGGATAAAATTGAGAAATGAATATATTAGAGATGTAACGGTAGCCAATAAACCAATCTTAATGCTCATAATCTTAATATTTGTAGTTTGTGTTTTACTAAACCGATATGAACTAATTCATTGACGACTCTACTATTCTCACTTTTAGCCAATAAACCAATCTTAATGCTTATAATCTTAATATTTGTAGGTTTGTGTCTTACTAAACCGATATGAACTAATTCCTTAATGGCTCTACTATTCTCACTTTTAGCCAATAAACCAATCTTAATGCTTATAGTCTTAATATTTTTAGTCTTGTGTTTTACTAAACCCATATGAGCTACTTCGTCAATGACTGTACTATTCTCACTTTTAGCCAATAAACCAATCTTAATGCTTATAATCTTAATATTTGTAGGTTTGTGCTTTACTAAATCCGTATGAATTACTTCATCAATAACCCTACTATTCTCACTTTTAGCGTAGATATGATAAAGGCGTAGAGTAGAAGATACACTGATAAGTCAAACAACATAAATTTACATAAACATACTAAGAAATAAAGAGATAGAACAAATTTCAATATTGATAGAATTACAAAGAAATTAGAATAAATTTGAATTTAACACCTTGAGAAACACACAACCATAATTAACGAAGAATAAAGTCTCATAAGCCTAGCTTCCAATAACTACAATACAACTAATGATGATGGTGACAACAGCGATCAGTCTAGTTTCGGGACCAATCTAACAACTTTAATTTATGTAAAAATATCAAAAAGATCGGGAAATTTACATACCTAGCACAAAATTCATATGCATTTACATATCTCAGACCTAAAATTTCATATTTACATAAGTAAGATTTTGGTGTTTAGAACCTATGCACGAAAAGGTATATTTCATTTTTTTAAAATGATAATACTACTATTTCAATATGACATTAAAGACTTGGACTGCTCTGTCATACGTAAATACATTAGAATTGTGTACTATGTATGTAAATGCCCATAAAAAACAAAGAGAAACCAAATGAAACATTGATAGATCTACAAAGAAATTTGCAAAACCTTAAATTTAATGCCTCAACCATAACTAATGAAGAATAAACTCTCATAAATCCATCTTCAAATAACTACAATAAAGCTAAAGATGATGACGACAGCGACGATAATTCTAGCTTCGAGACCGATCTAATTCCATTAAGATTTGAAAATCATCTAAAACCATCACACTGATAATTCATACAAACACAAAACAACACCAGAAAGCCTGCTTTTTCTCAGTCTCAGTCCTATGCATGAATCAGAAAGTTGCTTTCAAAGTCTCAATCTTCTGCTACTTGACATGATTGTGCTTCTACTGCTTGATTCTGAACAAATGAAGTGCTCACTGGCTGATAAGAAGAAACAGCTAAATTTTTTTAAAAAAAAAAATTGCAGAAACTATTTTCTCTGTTAGTACATGATTTAATTATTGCATTGCTTTTGCTTTTTCAATACTGATGATCATTTTGCTTTTGCAGGCCACTAAGGAGGCTCTGATGTGAGAAACCAGCAAGGAATGGCCACAAAAAGTATGCCTTGCTTGAATAAGCATATCTGTTGATTTGCTTCACAACTATTTGATTCCTGTTATAGAAAGTGGAAGCATAAGAAAGTTTGATGGCTTCCAACTCTTCAAAGGCAGCTTGAGTGTGATTAGAGATGTTGGGTTGATAGACAAATTTGACATTTACATGCATGCCACACAATTCTTATATATTTACATATCACACCTAAGTTTTCATATTTATGTGTAAAAGACTCTAATCCTTAATATCACATCAAAAATATCACTGCTACGAACTTTTTAAAAGTAGCGTACACTTTTCCATGCATAGGTTCGTGATACTGAAGTGTTATGAATGTAAATATCATACTTTTAGGTGCTAGACATGTAAATATAAATGAATTATGTGTTATGGATGTAAATTTTAAATATATAGTTGATGACATGTTAAAGAGAAGAGATGAGATATGGATTTAAAATCTTTTTTAGGTAGCAAAATTATATTTTGCAAGTGAAGTATTTCTTCAATGGCAACATTTGACATTTAAATTAGAGAAATTTGACATTTAAAGAAGGAAGCCACCATTCAATGGTTCAAATAGAGAGAAAGATATGAAAATGCATTATGATGGAGTTATCTTACAAGGAGATTGAGAGGATATATAAGAGTGCATGGAGAAGGAATAAGAAAAAAACAGTTCGACATAATTCGTGGAACTACGTATGCAAATATTGTACGATGATGATAGAAGAATACAAAATCAAAGTTCTTGAATGGCAACATAGCTTTTTCTGAAAATTTAAGAAGGAAGACAAAGAGAAGAGGCAAATCTACATAAAAAAAAGAAGTTACACCAAAGAAAAAAATACAAAGCACAATGGTTATATTAGAGAAGAAGAAAAGGAAAACTAGCCATTAAATAAGCAGTCATATCATGATTAAATGAGGTATTATTAAGTTTTGTCATTTGTTAAGCAACAAACATAAATGAACAAGCCAATTCTAGTTTAAGCATGCTCAATTATAATGAGCTTTAAGTGTTATGTTTTTATTTATTCAATTGTATAAATAAATGAACATAATTGAGCTTTATATGATTTTCACATTTGTTATTGAGTGAACTTATTCACTCATAACTTTAGTAATGAATAGCTTAGAGGCATTAGAAGCTTTTCTAATATATCCATTTGCTTTTCCAATATTTGGATTACATCTTAAGGTGAAATATAAGCTTTCTTATAAATAATCTAATGATTCAACTTGATTTGGGGAACTGACATGATTAAATCATCTCACTGACTAAGTGAGTTGACTAAGGGTCTGTTTGAGGCAACTGCAGCTCATTAAGAAGCAACTATAAAGCTGGTAAATAATCTGATATTGCAAAAAACCGCGGTAGCTATTATAATTTTTTTTTGGAAAAAAAGTCAGACCGTAGCTTGAAAGCTGTCACTACACCTAGCTAGGATAGGTGGAAAAATGTTGATTTCAACTATAACTTCTTGAAAAAGCTGTCAAAAAGCAGTTTATCCAAATAGACAAAACTACACCGCACCGCCACCGCATCGCTGCCCCAAACATACCCTAAATATATCATTTCAACTCTCTCCATGGGTTACAAATAAATTCTAACAATGAAAATATTTGCATAATAATTTTGTGAGATGTATGTAAATTATTGTGATTAAGATGCTTTATTTACATACCTATCACCCAATTTTCTATATGTTTACACATATATAACATCAAAACATTAATTCTTATATACATACCATTTTATATATGCATGTAAATGTATATTTTATTTTATTTTATTTAAATTAAAATGATAATATTTTTTAGATGATATAAATAATTTGATTGGTAGGAATGTAAGAAATCCACTTTAGTGTTAGATTAGCTTAGATTTGTAAATACGTAGGTATTGGGGGTGGTATGTGAGAAGTCCATGTGATAAGCAGCCTCACACTCTCGCGAGTTTGGTACTCATCTTCTTCTTCTGCTTCCAACAGAGTTCTGTGGATTTTTGGCTCCCAAAATGTCTACAGAGAAGATCAGAAACAAGAAGATCGCTCTCAAAGACTACGTCACAGGTTACCCAAAGGAAGACGACCTCCTTCTTATCTCCTCCGATGTCGAGCTCAAAGTTCCCACTGGTTCCAATGCCGTTCTCCTTAAAAATCTCTACCTTTCTTGCGACCCATATATGAGGGGGAAAATGTCGAAACCCGTCGTCAAGAGCTACACCGATTCTTTCACTCCCGGATCTGTGAGTCCCATTCCGTGTTTAGTTTTCTTTTATCTATATGAAAAATTTGTTTTCTGGTTCGATTTTTTTTCTTTTGTGAAGGTTGCTGTATAATTTTCTTCGAACTTGCTGGGTTGGTTTGACTTAAAATTTGTGATGTGGAAGTGGAAGTGGAAGAAGAAGATTAGAGTAATTTTTTATTATTACCTTGGTTTGGTTGGTGATGATTGTTGAAATAATTTGCTTTCACTGAAGCCTGCATCTAAAGCCTATCTTATGCGCTAATGGCCTCTTTTAGTGGTGGTAAGAGGGAGGAAGAAGCCTCCTTTGGGGTTTTCTTGCTCTTTCACCAAGGTTCCTAGTTCTTCTTCTTGTGGTTTCTAGTTTTTATTAGATGATAAAATGCTACCTAGGTAGCATAATGTTAAGAGGATTTAGTGATGGATTTAGCTTAAATCTAGCCAAATGCCAAAAAACTAAACATTAAATCCAACACTTCGTTAAATCAAATTTTCTCACATTCTGTCTTTTTTTTCCTTGGGTTTGATCTCTTTTTCGACATAAATCTGGATTTACTAAATCCAATTACAAGACGGATTTATTTTGTCATTGCTTGCGAAGTCTGTCATTGAAGATAAATATGAATTTATCGGATTTGATAAATTCTATTTAACATAAATGTAAATCTAAATTACAACCAAACACCGAGTTAATAAAATTACAACTAGGCTAATGATATTATTTTGACATGAGCATTGGGGGAATTTTTGGAAGGTAATTGTAGCGAGAAGCAGAATATTAAGACGAATGTGTGAAAAAGCTAGGAATACATAGCACACAATTCTTATGTATTTACACATCTAATACCTACTCACATGGCACTCAAATCTTCAACTTCACATCAAAGATAGCACTATTAGCTCTTTTTAAAAGTGAAATCCACCTTTTCACGCATTGGTTTAAAGCACCAAAGTGATATGATGTGTTACACCAATGCCAAACCTAGGGCAAATTTGGTCTTTTATTATTATTATTGTTAGGTATAAATAGACTTATTATATTTAGGGTTAGCTTTATGCATGAAATTGTTGCTGTGAATCTTAGGTTTAAGGTTTGGGGGATATTTCCTACCTCTCGAATTGTAAGAATTGGGAGAGAACGCCTACCTCTCAAACCATAGGTGCTTATCTTTATGTATTACTTTGAGTTATTAGTGTTATATTGCTTTGATTTGGTATTCGAGAAATAAAATTTGTGTTTGCCAAAAAAACATGTCGATTTTGACATCGAATCATATCAGCATGTAAATATGAAAGTTTATGTGTGAGATATGCAGATACATAAGAATTGTGTGCCACGTATATAAATTTATCTAATATTAAACAAGTGGTTGATATGGCATTTATTAAAAATAAAGCATTTAAAATAGATTCAGATAGTTTGAACATGTACAATGAAGGGTGGTAGTTAAAATAGATTCAATTGTGTTCCACGAAGTTATTATGCAAATGTTTGATATCTAAAGTTAGCTGCCTTCAAGTTCTTTTTTCACAATGGGCTTGCTTTTTATAATGAATGAGATATTAATTGAAATAAATGAAAATTAAGACCACGGGAGTAGATAGCTTTAAAATAAAGAGCTTTAGATTTTGTTAGAACAATATATAGATGAGGATTTTGGTAAAGTTAGATTTTTAAAATAAACAAATATATTGGGGATTTTATGAGACTAGAAAATTGTGCAGACTTAAAGATAAATTTTATAAAATGAAAATTAAGTCGGTTATGTTAATGAATTTAATTGTTGGACAACACAAATGTTAATGTTTGCTAAGGTCTGCGTTGCATTTGAGAGTATGAAGGTTGTTAATCCAAACCATTCCATGAGCATACCCTGGGTTGGAACAAGGGCGAATGGGAAAAATGGAAGATGATGAAGACTAAAGACTCTCCTCAATCTGATATTGACATGCCTAAGGATTCATGATGATGTTTATAAAAGATGAAATCATTTAGGTGGTGTTTGGCTGCAACTTGGTTTTACGTCAAACAACATTTATCAAATCTAGTGAAACCGGATTTATGAAACTCTTTGTAGACTTCGCCGTAAATCAGCCCCGTAGTTGGATTTCATAAATCCGGATTTACATCTTAAAGTAAACAAAATGAGAGGAATATCGACAGCATGTGAGAAAATTGGATTTAATGGAGCATTTGATTTAATTCTATTTTTCTGTTATTTTTCGGGATTTAAGTTAGATCCATGGCTAAATCCCGGAAATAGGATGCTACCAAACACTCCCTTAGATCAGTCTACTCTAATTTATTCTTTGATGCCTTTTTTTCTGTAAGTCAAAACCCCATTGCTGAGTTAGAACTTATAGTCAGCTTGTAATGTTTTGTTGTTTTTTATTTGCAGGTTATTACTGGTTATGGTGTTGGTAAAGTTGTGGATTCTGGAAATCTGAACTTCCAAGCTGGAGATTTGGTTTGGGGGATCACTGGATGGGAAGAATATAGTCTTATAGAAGCGCCTGAAAGGCTGATCAAAATTAAATACACCGATGTGCCTCTTTCCTACTATACAGGAATTCTGGGTACTCCTGATTTTGTCTGTTTTATGTTTAGGGAATTTTACTTACATATCACATAATTCTTATTTATATACATATCTAACACCTAAAGTTTGATATTCACATTTATAACAATTTAATTTTATAAACCTATGCATGAAAAATGTGTATGCAATTTTAAAAAGTTACTAATAATGGTATTTTGTATGTGATGTCAAAGATTTGAGTGAAATGAGTGTAAATATGAAAGTTTAGGTGGCTATATATGTAAATATAAACTAATTGTGGTTCATATGTAAATGCCCCCTTTATGTTAACAAAGTTGATATTTATATTGTCTTTTTTTTCGCCTTTTAAAATATTCTGAGCATTGATTGCATATCTCCATTTTCTTAAAAGTGTCATGGCTTGCTCTATATGAAGTTGAACGAAGCTCTGTTTTCCAGATAGCTACCACATTCCTGATTGATTACAACTTTCGTGCTACTTTTCTCTTTTGTTATCGAAGACAATTGTTCGTAACTGGTACAAAAATGTAATTGTTGTAAGAAGTTGTTGTTTGACATTTGTTGACAGGAATAAAAGTCTATAATGGTCATAGGAGCTTTCAAAAATTTTCCTTTTCCACAAAAAATTTAGAACACCTTCTTCAGCTACCTTTAGCCGCCCCGAGTTGACCCTGAGTGAAATCCTTCTCATTCTCCGAGTCTCCATTGTCCCATGCACTTGTGTTGCTCACCCGGCTTCTCTTTTATTAGGTGTGGCTCATATATCATATAAGGAACAGATGGCGGAGCAGAACGGAAGATTCTTTCCAAATTAGATGAGTTTTCTTCTGTGGGTTGGGGTTGAGATATATGGGTAATTTGGTAATTACATATTATGCTTCAGAGTTTTCTAAGGTTATAAATAGTCATGTATGTAACCCTAGGTCTTATCTCATATTCTGTATTCTGTACTCTTTTCTGAATATTGAAAAGTAAGTCGTTGTTATGCTCCCGAGCACGTAGACAATCTTTGTCGAATCTCTGTGTGTTATTCTAGATTTGTGTCGATTACTATTTTTTATTCGCCCTAATTTCTTAACAAATGATATCAAAGCGAAGTTCGAGTGCAGGCATGAAAAGTTTGGGGGATGCAGGAATAAAAAATTCGCAGAGGAGATTCACAGCTTCTGCAAGCTTCCCGTCAGTTCGGATTTCGGCAAATGGAAGTTTGAAGACGAATCGGTTCGGAATCGCGCTTCTGCGGCAGATCTTCGTGCGACCAGCAACTTCAGGCGATCGCGAATCGCGGCATTCGGTTCTTCTGCGACACAGAGTTGCGGCAGATCGGACCAGGGAAGATCGTTTGCGAAGGTTAGGAATCGCGGCGTTCGCCTTTCGGAGAGGCGCGAAAGGCAGAAGCGGTTCGGGCGAAGCCGTTCGCGCTACCGACCGAAACAGGAAGGTTCACCTATTTGGAAAATTGCCCCCGGGAATCTGGAGCCATTTAAAGTAAAGTTTTTGAAATTCAGTTAATTAAAAGAAATATTTTAATTAATGGAGACTTAATTTAGAAAATTTAATTAAGGAAATATTTCAATCTTTTCTTTTCAAAAAATAAAAAACTTAATTAAGGGAATTTCATCAATCTTTTTTTTTTACTTGAGAAATATTCTGAGCAAGCGATTGCGGAAGAATTTGTAGAGTAATTTGTTGCATGATCAATTTTAAATTATAATTTCTTGTGCAAAATTTGAAATGATGAAGTTTGATGGAACTGATAACTTCGGATTGTGTAAAACAAGAGTAAAAGATCTGTTGGCTCAACGGAGAATCTTGAAAGCTTTGCGGGCAACAAAACTAGATATCATGGTGGATGAAAATTAAGAAGAATTGCAACAACGAGCGACAACAATCATAAGTTTATGTCTTGCAGATGATGTTATGTATCACATGATGAATCTAAAATCCCTAGGAGAGATATAGAAGAAATTTGAAACTCAGTTTATGACTAAATCTCTGATGAATAAATTGTATATGAAACAAAAACTATATGGGTTGAAAATGCAAGAAGGTTCTGATCTGGCACAGTATGTTAATGTTTTCAATCAATTAATCACAAATTTATCATGACATGATGTGACTATTGAGGATAAAGACCGAACAATTATTTTGTTGTGTTCGCTGTCTTATTCCTATGAACACCCGATAATTACTTTTACATATGAGAAAGAAACTATCAAAGTTGATGAGATTACTGCAACATTGTTGGCTCACAACCAACGGAAGTAGAATGTAGGGGAAAGCTCTCGTGACGACAGTTTATATGTTAAGGGTAAGCAATATCGTGGAAGGAAGAAATAGAAGGAAGGTTCTAGAATACGAAATTATAGATCCAAGTCTAAAGGCAAAAAGGCAATTCCTTGCTACAATTGCAACGAGCCAGGTCTTATGAAGAGAAATTGTCCAAAGCTCAAGAAACAGACTGAGAGAAAGGTGATGGATCATCGAAGTTTATAAATGTGGTGTAAATATGGTGCAGAGACCACACTGACTCGATACGACAAAATTATGGGATCATCATTTTCCCAATTAAATTTAAGCACAAGTTGATAAATTTTATAATATAAATCTTAAGTCAGCTGCTGCTATATGTTGAGTACTTAGTTTTAATTACTAACCTTAATTGAAAGTGCTCCCCTTTTATGGAGGGGGGCACTTAACATAGAGGATTGCTTATAGGAAACCTCAAACTTTAGATCGAGAAGTCCTCATAAAACGATGGTGAAATCTTTAATTAGTGTCTTATTTACAATCTAATATGCCTTCTGAAAATTTGACCCCAAATAACAAACATAAAGTGCTCTCAACAACAATAGAGTCCGGGGCATCAAAATATTTGGAGCCCACAAAAACCTCACGTAATGTGAAGCAAACATTTGAAATCTGATGCAGATTGAAATGCTTGAATTCAAATGATATTTTTGAGTAATTTACAGTCTGCCTGTGATTATTTTGTATTTGCTCCAGTTTGCATGTATTTTATTTAAATATCTATTTCTTTTTGGAATTTATTTAGGAATGCCAGGGCTTACAGCTTACGTTGGATTCCATGAATTAAGCTCCCCTAAAGAGGGAGAAACAGTATACGTTTCTGCTGCCTCAGGAGCTGTTGGCCAACTTGTTGGCCAGTTTGCTAAGTTAACGGGTTGCTACGTGGTTGGAAGTGCAGGCTCTCAGGAGAAGGTAGATTCATCATAAAATCCCAAAAGGTTTCAGGTGGAAGCTTGACATACATACCCCTCAACTCTTATGTATTTACATATCTAACACCAAAACTTCATTTTTTTTTACTTATATGTTATCTTACCTATGCATGAGAAGTGTATCTGAATGTAAAAATTTAAAATAGTGGCATTTCTGATGTGATATGAATGATTTGGGTGCTTTAAATATAAAAACACAATGCTTAAGTGTTAGATATGTAAAGACATAGGAATTGGGTGGCATTTATGTAAATGGCCCAAAGTAATTTAGATGATTTTCTACATTTCACACTTTTTAAAGCAAACAATTTGATCATGATGTTCTAATTCAAATTTCTAATATTTTTCTTTTTAATTGCCTCGAGACTTGAGCCTACTGATTGAATTACCCTGATTTATTTTGGTGGCCGATTTATCAGGTTGATCTTCTTAAGAACAAGTTTGGATTTGATGAAGCATTTAACTACAAAGAGGAGCATGATCTCAATGCTGCTCTGAAAAGGTCAGTACTTCCATGATTCCATTCAGTTATCCATACTCAAAAAGTCTCTCACTAACTCTTGAATTTTTCTAATAGCGATCATGTTAGACATTTTATATAGATTTTTGGGACATTTACATACGTAACCCACAATTCTTATGCATTTACATATCTCACCCATAAACTTTCATATTCACATAGATCATTCATATCACATCAAAATATCACTATTATCATTTTATGAAAGTGAAATATATCTTTTAATGTATAGGTTTAAAACTCCGAAGTGTCATGTATAAGGAGCCTAGGGCCATCTAAACATAAGAAATTTTCAATTGAAATAACTTATAAAATAATGGGAGAGTTCCACACATACCACTCAATTCCTATGTATTTACATATCTTACACCAAACTTCAGTATTTACATACATACTACTTTACCCATGCAATGCGCGCAACGGGTGGCCTGTTGGTTGGCAGCCTCGGTGTAAGTGCCGTCAGTCCGGGTTTTGATTTCATTTAACTCAAATTAGCACATGTGGGGCGGACAGGAACATGTTACCACCCATCTTTTGAAGGGAAAAAAAGTACTATCTTACCCATGCATGAAAATATGTATTTTACTTTTTAAAAGTCGAAATGGTGGTATTTTTCATGTGATATAAAAGACTTAGTGGTATAAATCTAAAAGCAAAATTTAGGCGTTAGATATGTAAATGCATAGTAATGGGTGTAGAATGTATGTAAATGCCCCAAAAATATCTTTTTAATATCACTATTTTAACTTTTAAAATGTGAAATACACTTTTTCATGCGGAAAAATTGACATTTAGGTTTAGATACGCAAATATAAAAGAATTGGGTGGTATGTATTTAAATCTTCCAAAAAAAAATAAAACTCTGTTACTTGTCACCAAATCTGAAAGCCTGTATTCCTCATAGAACAAAAATTACACTCCATAACCTTCCAATGCACAATTTTACATTTTTTGTCCACACTCATCAATCCATACTACAAATCTTCTATGTGATTCATGCCTATATCTGCACATTTACTTCCATGCCAACAGATACTTCCCTGATGGAATCGACATCTATTTTGAAAATGTTGGGGGCCCAATGCTCGACGCCGTTCTCCTCAACATGAGAAACCATGGCCGGATCGCCGTCTGCGGGATGATTTCGCAGTACAATCTCACCGAGAAAGACAGCATCCATAACCTCTTCTGCATCGTGTCGAAGCGAATTCGGATGCAAGGATTCATCGAACCGGATCACAAGCACCTATATCCTCAGTTTCTGGAGCTTGTGATTCAGTACATAAGGGAAGGAAAACTGACATATGTTGAGGACATTGCTGAGGGAATTGAGAAGGCCCCTTCAGCACTCATCGGACTCTTCTCCGGTCGCAATGTCGGCAAGCAGGTTGTCGTGGTTGCTCATGAATAATTTACGTCGAACGGGTATGGACGAAATTTCAGTTTTTGTGGCTGTTTTGTTTGGATTATGGTGATGAATGTGGGTGAGTGATATGGGGTTTATATGTGTTGGATTACTGAGAATAAATGTGTTTTTTTGTATGATATGAAGGTTTGGAGTTTTGGGCAAATGGTTAAATAAATGATGGATTGACATTTGAAGGGTCTGTTTGGGGGCAGCGGTACGATGACGGTGCGACACTTCATCGCGGTTTTGCCCGTTTGGATAAACTGTATTTTGACAGTTTTTTAAAAAAATTGCGGCTGAAATCAACATTTTCCCACCAGTCCTGACTAGATGCAGTTGCAGCTTTCCAGTTCTGGTCTGACTTTTTCAAAAAGAAAAAAAATTCTAATAGCTACCGCAACTTTTTACAACATCAGATTATTCTTGAGCAACTTCACAGCTATTTTTTAATAAGTTGCAGCTCCCCAAACAGACCCTAAGCCTTGTTTTATGATAGTGCTTTGATTGAGAGTTAGAGTTCAGAGAGATGAGAGTTAGAATGACGCGCTTATTTGTAATATAGTGGTTGAGGGTGTAGTTGCTCATCATGAAATCGCGGATTCGAAACATATATATTACCTTTTGGGCTCACCTATTCCGGTAATTTTCATATTTTACATATCTAACAAGTATATTTTTTGTACATATATGTCATCTTATCTATGCATGAAAAATGTGCATTTCACCTTTTAAAGTTGAAATGGTAGTATCTTTTTATGTATTAAAGAAAGATTTGGATCATTGGGTGATATAAATGTAGAAATTAAAGTTTAGGAGTTTGATATGTAAATAGATAGGAATTGTGTGGTATGCATGTAAATGCCCCAAAAGAGAAGAGTTTTATTATTATTTTAATTATTATTATTATTATTATTTATTTATTTATTAATGTAAATTATTTTTGCTCACTCAAAATGGGTAAAAAAACATGGAGGGAAAATAACTTAATAGAAATAAATCTGGGAAATTTACATGCATACCACATAATTACTATGTATTACATATTATCATCTCCAATTTCATATTTATACTTATAACCTCGTGTTATGTATACTTCACTTTTGAATAGTCAGTGTAACAAGTAAAATTTGAGTAGCATTCATGTAAATTATGTAAATATATAACAATTGTGGGGCTTGTATGTAAATGTCCCAATAACTTCTAAATAATGTTGAAAGGTTTTATTTGAAAAAAAAAATCAGTTGAACTTTTTTTTTTTATTATTCTAATGAGGTATATATGTAATGCTAATTATAATTTTTTTTTCTTTCAACCAAGAATTAGGAAAAAAATATTACATAAGGACTGTGCACGTAGAGTTACGTGAGGAGTCCAATGAAATAACATCATGTGAGTAAAACAAAGCAGTCCGACAATACAAGAGAATATTCTCCCCGTATTATTCAGGGGTTATTGTATGTTATTCATGTGTTATGGTGTTCTGAGAATACTCTTGGTGTTATAATAACACAATAAAACATTAATAACATACAAAAACACTTGAATAACACGGGAGAGGGGGGATATTCCCCGTGTTACCAGACCGATTTTTTTCTCAATATATGACGTGATTTCACATGCAGCGTGATTTCATTGGACTCCGCATGTAACTCTGCGTGTGGAGTTACATGTAATATTTTTTTCAAAAATTAGAGAAATATATATATATTTTTTTTTGAATCAATGAAAAAAACTAATTTTCCTCTCTATTAAAATAAAAATTTTTGGGTTATTATTCATCAATGCCCATAAAATTACTGAATTTGCTCTAAACTGAATATATTATAAGAGAAATTATTTAAAACTTCTAGTAAATTTAATAATTATAAAATTGATTCTAATAAAAGATTTGATATGATATCCGGAGCATTTCCTTCCTTTAAATATTTGAGAAATTTACATACATACCACCCAATTCTTATATATTTACATATCTAACACCCACACCTTCTCATGCCTAGATAAGATGCTACATATGCAAAAAAATAAAGATTTGTGGTCACATATGTAAATACATGGGAATTGAGTGATATGCATGTAAATCTTCCCAGATATTTTGTTGTTCTTCTCTCCCCGCCTGATGGGAGTATTTTAAATATGACATAATGACTTCCAAATCAGGCAAGATAAAGCTAAAATTATGGTTAAGTCAAAGGGAGGAAATGATAATGTAAGTGGTGGTCCAATACATCTTATTAATGGATTAGTTATTAGCCACATCACAACTTTCTTTTATTGTGTCTTTTGTAGCATTTATCGAGTATAATACTTAAACTCGATACTCTTGCTTGCTGGCAGATGAATGAGAAAATATTACGTGAGGATGACATACGTGCGGGTCGGTGCTATTGTGGCGGTATGACACCAAATTCGTGTCTATCCGAACTTGCATGTCCGCACGTAATATTTCTAGTTGAGGACTCTTGAAAGATGTTGGGGCAATATATCGATGATGAAAATATTTTTCTGCAAAAAATATAAGTGTAAATATCAGAATTTGGGTGTTATATGTATGTAAGTACATAAGATTGTGTGGTATGTATGTCGGTTTCCCTAAAAAGAATTCATTTATTTGAGGCTCTTTGAATAAATCCTACAAATAATTCAAATTCTTATTAATGTATCCATGATCATGGTATAACCTCATTCACACAATAGTTGTCGCGACATCAATGGCGTCACAGATGTTACTGTATCTCAACAAACATCATAATCTTGCTTGTATCAGCCATTACTGAATTAAGATGTATGCTGCAATGTTGTTTTCAACATAATCATTGTTGTATCTGAGCATGTGATGTAATCCAGCCGGTATTGCAATCATCTTCCTAAAAATCTATATCACGATTTTGCTTGTGATTTAGTTATCATCATATCAAGAGCTGTCACAACATATTAATGTTATTTTCATCTATCTTATACGTCATAATTCTACTTGCATTATAATCATCAATATATCTAAACAAGTGCAAAACTCATACTTTTATCATGGTAGTCTCCTCCTCAATTTCATTGGAATCATGATAATCATCGCAACTAGATCTATGCAACAACCTCACCTTTGCAAAAGCCATCACACCGATGATTTACTTTGCAACCTACAGAATTATTTTGCAACATTGCTTATATCGCAATTATCTCTTGTAAAACATACACATAAAACAGTTTGCACCGTGATCATGGCCATTTTCAAATATGCACCACAACATCCCTTTATAATTGTCTTTTTAAAAACCTAAATCATAAATTTGCTTATATTTTTCATTTTATCTAAACCTACATTATAGCCACACTTGTCCTATAATTTTCTTCCTTAAGGCTGACTACACAATTCTTTATGATATAAGCATGGTTGCATCAAAGCTTGCATTGCAATATCAAACCATCATTTTTAAGGCATTTTGCATCACCCCACTTATGTTGTATCATTATTATGTCTAAAACTTTATGGCAATCTTGTTTGTGAAAAAAACATCTCATTCAAGAACTAAATTATAACCTCACTTATATTTTAGTTGTCTTTATATCCAAATACTCATTTTGCAATCTCACTTGCACTGTAATCATCTCTTTTAAGGCCTATATTGTAACCACACTTATTTTGTAATTATTGTCAAATCCATGTGTGCATAACAATTTTGCTTGAATCATAGTCATATTTAATTCAATGTATATCATAATTATCTTAGTCATATTAACAACAAAAACCTCTTTAGCCAAGATCATACTACTTCTCTTAAGCATATTGTTGTCCCCACCAGTGTATACATATAATATATATAATATTCATAACTGTTGACATCATTTTTTGTGAGTTTGTTTCCTTCTTTAGAGCCTATGATCTAGCGATAGGATTTCCCTTGTCGACTCTCCTAGATGACTAATATTGAGACTCAAATCACTTAGAAATTCAAACAATCTTATGACTCTATGTAGTCTCATATGTGTGGTTTCATATCCTTGACATTTAGTTGAGTCGATTGGAATCAATATATTGAAACTCAAGCTGAGTTTCTATAAGGATTGGGAGTGTCTTAGAAAGACCTTTTAGAATTAGGGGTTTTCAATCTTTATCACAGCACATAAAATTACACCACACACATTTAAACTACAATTCACAAACACTTCGCCATTAAATCAAAGCTAAAATCAATTTTTTTAACAGGATCAATCACAAAAAAAAATTCAATAAAACCAAATTTGATTCATTTTTAACGTTCATTTGAGACGCTTCGATGCGTATTGAGGGGAACACTGTCGAGATCATTCTGCTGGACTTAGGTTGTCGCTTAGGCATTGGTCAGTCGGCATTTTGTTTGTTGGGCAGCATTTTGTTTGATGGATGCCCTCCTTAGATAAAATACTTAAGTGTCGTTCTTGTATTCTTTGGGTGATTGGAAGCATTCAAAATTTGGCGGTTTTATATGATTCGTTGAGCTGGTTTATAAGTTGGAATTGTTAGTGATATGAATGAAGATATCAAACAACTGTTACTAAATTTGTGCTAATAGAGTAGTAATATACCTCCTAACTCAATGACTTTGTGAGGTTCATTACTGGTATTGTTATTTGCCAACATCTGGTTTAGGGTTGCCCTTGCATTCCTAGGCTACTAGTGGCTCTAGTCCAACAATTTGAATGATTTGTGGATTGTCTGATTGTAAATTTTCTTGATGTGTTATTTTTGGCTGTTTATGGCTCTGAAATAAGTTAATTTACTTGTATGCATGACAAATTGAGAATTTTGGGTGTTACCTTTTGTATGTCCACCTGTCGGTCACTTTGATTGGGCTAGGAGTTGTCCTTCTTTGATTAGCTTACTAGTAGCTTCTATCCAAGGACAGGTTTTATGCACATCGATGCTCTGGTTGCTTATTGAAATTCTTCAGAAAAGTATTATTACGGCCAAAGGCCTGAAGCTGAGCTCGTCCATAACTCATAAATACTTATATCCAGTTTTAATTTTCATATGTCAATTGATCAATTCCATATAAACATGCATGCTTATGTTTAATATATGTCACATCGTTTCCACGTTGCTCAATTCCCATATGTTTACATGTTTAACACATGGCTTCAATTATTTTGAAATAACATCATAGGCGACAAGTACGTCCTGTTACTTTCTCATTATATTTAATTATATGTGCTCTATTTAGGTGTGCAATGGCATTCCTCTTTTTAATGTATTTATGATGTCTTAAAACAAGACCATAAAAAAGAGGACATAGGGCATATGTTTAGATTGAAGCCCAATAACACACGACCAACACAGTAATTTGGCAAAATGTTAAACATTCTTAAGAACGCGTGATAATGACTCATTGGTTAAATAATAGTATTAAGGATAGAAATAATTATCAACCTGAATGTACTCTCTAAAATCAAAATACTAAAAACAAAGATCCTAGGATAGGCCGCCCGAGACATGATTTCTCTTTCCTTCTCTTTTTCACAGAACGAGGATACGACGTGATTGAGCGGCGATCAAAACAATAAAGCGAACGATGATTCTTAGCTAAACTTTTCATAGTCTTAAGCAACATAAACCTTTAGAACTTCGAGGTCATTTGTCTAGCACTACATATATCCTCATGCTATATTTAGGTTTTCACATGATTATATGTTGTGTGATATCAGCCCTGACTTTTTTTAGAATTTTGAGGTTATTCGTTTGGTACGATGTAAATCCTCCTATCTTCCTAAGTTGTTTGCTTTGATTCTATGCCGCACAATGTAAGTCCTAGATTTAAAATCTTTATGTCTAGAACAAATTTGTGAAAGTTTAACCGAATGCTAAACCAAAAGAAAGAGAGGTTTGTGATTCAATCATTTAACCAGGGTTATATCATATGATATAATAAAATTTAATTAACTTAAGCATATTTAAATAATATAATAATAGTTTCAAAATAATATTATCATCAAATAAAAATATATTATTCTAGTATAAGACGATTCACTCTTGAATATTTTGAATATAATTCTAAATTAATTTTGAGACATGATATGCTAATAATTATTTTAATTTTTATTCTACATCTTTTTTTATCACCAAAGAATTAAAATCTCAAATCTAAAAGCTAATAATAGAACAATAATTCAATCCTTCAAATATCTATCTGATTCACCACTTCAACCCCAGCTCAAATCTAGTTCCAATCGATTTTGAATAGAAGCGATTTGAATCTAGACCAAACTCATTAATAGATTGATTTATGATTGAACTAATCAAATTGACAGACCATTCCACTTTTTGAAATAATGATATCTCTTGCAAGTACCAAAATTAGTTCACCTATTAACTTTCTTCTCATATACATCAAGTCACCTTCCTTATACTCTCAAGATGCACTCCTTAGTGAAGTCAAATGACTTAAAAAAAATAGAAGAGAAAAAACTATAGGATTTGCACTAGAATGTAGATTGATATTAAAAGGCAATTAAGGTAACTACCCTTCAAATGAGGCAAAGTCAAAAGTGCCTAAGTTGATACTTATGTATTTAATTTTGGCAACCAAACATCATAATATTTAAGTTTGATATTAGACCAAAAGAATATTTAAAGGAGCTCAAATCCAAAAGAGTATTTAATTTCATATACTAATAATACACTTATGACTTTCCTAATAGTTATTTTATTATCTAAATTAAATCTATGATTTCTCAATAGATAATTGTTGTTTCTCTATAAATAAATAGAATTAATATCTCCAAAGTACAAAGAGCTAAAATCCTTCTTCTATTTCTCTTCTCTTTTGGAGAAAACTTTCTTAAATACCTTTTGAAGTCTTGTGATCAAATTTTCTTAAAAAATAAAAGTCATGTCCAACTTTATTATAGAAATAAAACAAAAACAAACTCAAAACTAAAAACAAAAGAGAAACACCGTATCCAAACAGACAACTATGCTCCAAACAACAACACCAGCTAACAACAACATCAAAAAGTCTTCTATAACATCAACATCAAATGCAAGGGCTTTAACATAATAATAAAATTTCTAAGATCATTTTTATAAAATTTTGGTGGAACAAGTTATAATACCTGAAAGGGCATTTACATACAAATCGCTCAATTCTTATGTATTTACATAACTAATACCTGAAGTTTACTTTTTACATTTATCTTACGCAAAATTTTCACATCACGTAAAAAATATCATCATTTTAACTTTTAAAATGTGAAATACATCTTTTCATGCATAAATAAAATGGGTCATATATAAATTGAGGGTCTGTTTGGGGCAGCTGAATTTTATTAAAAAGTAGTTATGAAGCTGCTGAAAAATAATCTAATGTTCAAAAAATCTGCGATAGGCAATTACAATTTTTTTTTAAAAAAAAAAAATCAAATCATAACTAGAAAGCTGCTACCGCACCTGATCAAAGGCTGTGGGAAAACATAATTTCAGCGGTAGCTTTTTGAAAAGGCTGACAAAACACAATTTATCTAAACATACAAAACTACGGTGTGGTGCTGCACCGCACACCGCACCGCTGCCCTAAACAGACCCTGAGTGGTATGTAGTTAAGTTTTTCTCTTTGAAATATAAAAAGTTATGATGTTCCTAAGTAAACTTCCTAATAATTGATAATGATAATAGAGTTTTTATTTATTTACTTTGAAAGAGAGAGGGTTTTCTTATGCTACCTAAAAATATATAATTTTTATGTGAATTAATGATTAAATTTTGGGGCATTTACATACATATTGCATAATTCTCATGTATTTACGTATCTCCCAACTAAAATTTACTTTTATACTTATCACCCAAATCTTCATATCACATAAAAAATATCATTATTTTAACCTTTAAAAATGAAAGTCCGTCTTTTTATGCATTGAAAAAGGTGATGCACATACACAAAGATTAAACTTTAAAGGACATATGTGTAAATACAAAAGCAAGTGGGGTTATGTCTGTAAAAGTTCCTTAAATATTTCAGTGGTCAAAGCACCATCTACCGTCTACTTCACAAGACCTCAG
>JXCR01103852.1:234932-283317 GCA_002079205.1 Phalaenopsis hybrid cultivar | reverse complement strand
ATTATTCAGGTTTCCATGTTTGAGAAATCCATTTCAAAAATGAAGCTCAGCGTTCTCATGGCCGCAACTAATGACTTCAGTAAGGAGAACATCATTGGTAGTGGGAGGACTGGCACTATGTACCGAGCGACTCTTCCCGATGGTTCGTCTTTTGCTGTCAAGCGGCTGCAAGAATCGTCGCAGCATTCCGAGAGTCAATTCATAGCCGAGATGAATACTTTGGGTAGTGTGCGGCATCCCAATTTGCTTCCACTTTTAGGGTTTTGCGTAGCGAAGAAAGAGAAGCTGCTCGTGTACAAACACATGCCGAACGGTAGTCTCTACGACTTGTTGCATCGAAACGATTCTTTGGATTGGCCACTCAGGCTCAAAATCAGCCTTGGGGCGGCAAAAGGCCTCGCTTGGCTTCACCATAGTTGCAATCCAAGGATTCTGCATCGAAATATCAGCTCAAAATCCATTCTTTTGGATCACGATTACACACCAAAGATATCGGATTTCGGACTCGCGAGGCTTATGAATCCAGTGGACACCCATTTAAGCACATTTGTAAATGGCGAATTTGGTGACCTTGGCTATGTTGCTCCCGAATATGGGCGCACTCTGACGGCTACAGCAAAAGGCGATGTTTATAGCTTTGGAGTCGTCTTGCTTGAATTGGTCACGGGCGAAAAACCTACGAACGTATCAATCGCCCCCGACAGTTTCAAAGGCAGCTTGGTCGAATGGATAAGTTATCTTTCGAATGGTTCGATTCTTCAAGATGCTGTCGATAAAACTTTGATTGGGAAGGGATGCGACGGCGAGCTGCTTCAGGTTCTAAAAGTCGCGTGCTCGTGTGTTCTTCCGGGGCCGAAGCAGAGGCCGACGATGTTCGAAGTCTACCAACTTCTTCAAGCCATTGCTGAGAGATACAAATTTTTCAACGATGATGATTTACCGTTGCTGCTGCCGAGCACGGAATGTGATCTTGATGAGCTCATTGTTGCACAGTGATGATGATGGTTCGATTTAATTGAAGAAAGCTGTTCCAATTTAATCACTTTGGGTTGTTTGTTGGTCTTCTTTCTGGCTTCTCTGTCTGTATAGCTGAAGCTTTTATTTACAGGCAGGTGCATTTTAAAAATTATATGTATATTTTGTTAGTTTTTGACATACTTTGTAGCTTAGGAGGCTTGTTAGAGCATCCTATATATAAAATGGAGATCTGTATATTCTGTGCCTTATATTATATGGTGAAGCAAATTGATGCCCATACACTTTCTTACCATATTACATTACCAAAAGTAGGGAATGAACGTTGAAGTCAATAAATTGCTATTCATTGATGGGTCTATATTAGAGTAAATCATACTGACCACTTTTGTTCTGTTTCTAATCATTTTTCTCATAAAAATTCTCAAAAATTCAAGGTGAGGTGTGTAAAATCCAAAACCTTCACTTCATTTTGCTTGCCTCCCACTATTGTGCCTTGTTTCTAGGACTGGCAACATTGTTTGTTGTTCGCAAACAGCTCGTGTTCGGCTTATGAAATACTCATTTTTGATTCGTTCACCAAGTAAATGAGCCGAACACGAATAAATTTTTTTCAGTTGATGTATAAATAAGCTAATTACAAACAAAATTTTGTTTATTTGTGTCTGACTCGTTNGGTGAGGTGTGTAAAATCCAAAACCTTCACTTCATTTTGCTTGCCTCCCACTATTGTGCCTTGTTTCTAGGATTGGCAAATTAGTTCGTTGTTTGCAAACAGCTCGTGTTTGACTCATTAAATACTCATTTTTTATTCATTAACTAAACAAATGAGCAGAACACGAATAAATTTTTTTCAGTCAATGTATAAACGAGATGATTACAAATCNTGTTCTGTTTCTAATCATTTTTCTCATAAAAATTCTCAAAAATTCAAGGTGAGGTGTGTAAAATCCAAAACCAGCAAATTAGTTTGTTGTTTGCAAACAGCTCGTGTTTGACTCATTAAATACTCATTTTTGATTCATTAACTAAACAAATGAGCAGAACACGAATAAATTTTTTTCAGTCGATGTATAAACGAGATGATTACAAATAAAATTTTGTTTATTTGTGTCTGACTCGTTTATATATATATATATATTGATGAGTATTATTTTTAAATAATTTAATTGATTGCAATATGATAAAGATTTATAATCAATTAAAATATTAATTAAAAATAGTAAAAATATATATTAAATTCTTTTTAAATGAAAATGTTAACATAAATAACAAGATTTAAATCTTGTCCTGAGCCTTAACATGTTATAGTTGTCTGATTATGGTTATCAAAATATCTCGTTATACGTGAACAGCTCTTGTTTGACTCGATATATAAACGGCTTGAACTCAAACTCGAACAATAGTGNGTAAAAATATATATTAAATTCTTTTTAAATGAAAATGTTAACATAAATAACAAGATTTAAATCTTGTCCTGACCCTTAACATGTTATAGTTGTCTGATTATGATTATCAAAATATCTCGTTATACGTGAACAGCTCTTGTTTGACTCGGTATATAAACGGCTTGAACTCAAACTCGAACAATAGTATTTTTAGNTTATATATATATATATATATATATATATATATATATATATATATATTGATGAGTATTATTTTTAAATAATTTAGCTGATTTGCAATGTGATAAAGATTTATAATCAATTAAAATATTAATTAAAAATAACATAAATATATATTAAATTCTTTTTAAATGAAAATGTTAACATAAATAATAAAATTTAAATCTTTTCCCGATCCTTAACATGTTATAGTTGTCTGATTATGATTATCAAAACATCTCATTGTACTTTAACAGCTCGTGTTCGGCTCCACAAACAAACAACACAAAAACGAACAATTTTTTTTAACTCGATATATAAACTACTTGAACTCAAACTCGAACAATAGTAATTTAACGAGCCAAACACAACTAAGAGAACCTTCTCTCTTCGTTATTTAATTGCTAACATAGCCCCTCTTCTTTGACCAAGCTGAAGCTAGAGGGGCAAACCCACCTCTCCTCCTACTTCAACTTATTGAGCCTTGTGAGCTCTTCCTTCCTTTCTCTCTTTGTTTTCTTCTTTTAATAAAAATTATTGGTTTATATGTATATATAATTTTAATATTATATGTTAATTATTTTCCACCTAATGCAATAAATAATTAGCTTTAATGTCTTTTAATTTCATAATTAGTGTAGTGTAGGACCTATTAGTCAACCTTTAATAAATTTGGAGTTTAGCATTTGTCTTAAGATAATTAATTGTTGTTTATTAGAAGATAAATACACTGTTATCTTAATTATTTGTATTAAATTCATAATTAATTGTTGGTTTATCAGTCAAAGCTTTTAGAACTATGTTATTATATTTGCAGTATGTTTTTTTCTCTTACTTATAATGAATTTTAAGAGTAATTAATTTTGTCATTGCTGCATGGATTCTTCTGAGGTGATAAACTGCGATAAAACGTGAATTCAATAAATTTTAAATATTTTTCTTCAAAACTAGTTCTTCATTTGGATAAATGAAATGCGTGTTCTCTTTATACGAGGTATGTAAATGAGTTGAGTCGAGCTCTGGTTATCCTTACCTTGAGCTTTAGCTAGTTTGAGCTCAAGCTTGGGCTTAACTCTGCGAGTTCGAGCTGGCTAATGATTTAGTTTGAAATAGAGAAAATGATTTTATTTTAAATTGACGTTATAATTGATGCGTGCCAGGAAAATTGCGGCAGTAGAGTAATAGATTATCGTCTTAGCGTTGCACAAGAATTCAGCACACAAATAAAAGAAGAGAAGTAAGTTGGATGAGACACCTCAACTTTTACGTGGAAACCCTTGAAATGAGAAAAAACCACGATGTCTGACCCAGTTAAAATAATCTGCTATGAATGATGAGTACACTGGTCCATTCTTCCACTAAATTAAGGAAGATGAAATTACAAATTTGTGTAGTTATAATTTATCTGCAGTTTTTGGTGACAACATGTTGCAAGGGTCATTGATGATTGTTGAGGAGGTAATATACGTCGTGAGTGTTGTAGATTGTTGCTCCGGAAACGTTGATTGGCCAGAGAAATAATAGTAAGCAGTTGCGCGAGCTGTGGATCACGTGGACCGTAGTGTCGAGTATGAATGACATCCGTAGGCCGCAGGGACTGGAGTCGGGAGTTGCACGAGCTGTAAACCATATGGACCGTAGGGGCGAGTATGAATGAAGTCCGTAGGCTGCGAGAGCCGGAGTCGAGAGCTACATGAGTTTATGAGCACTTAGGTCGTTCGGGCGAGTATGAATGATGTCCGTAGGCCGCGGGGGCTGGAGTCGAGAACTACACGAGCTGTGAACTACGTAGGCCGTAGGGGTGAGTTTGAATGACGCACACAAACCGTGAGAGCCGGAGTTGGAAGCTGCATGAGCTGATGACCACATAGGTCGTTGTTGGCAAATGGACTGTAGTGATGAGCTCTTGTCCCACTGACGGAAAATTGTTACTAGCTTTTCCAAGTTATAATAATGACTGACGATATCCGGTTTGTGGTGGTCTACAACGGTCGACAGTGATGGATGAAGATCGACGGTGGTCGACTGCTGACGGCAATGGTTGACGATGGTTGGCAGTTTTCGATGGAGGTTGGTGGTGATCGACAGCGATCAGAGGTGGTCAACAACGGTCGGCGGTGATGCTGAGCTGCAACTTCTCTTCAAGGCATCAACCTCTCTCTCTAGGCTTATGTGAAGGGTGGAGGGTCTATTTATAATGCTCTGAGTGTAATTAATGAAGAAATATGAACCATTTTGATTGAACGGTTCAAAGAGTTTACCTCGACCATACAGGTATCAAAGGACATTTAAGTGTTTTAATGTTGTCAGAATTGAGTGATCTTGGGCTAGTTCTATTCGTCTTGTCGAGGCACTCGATTCGAATATAAACTTGTCATATTCGGCAACCGTTTAACCTTCCAAATATGTCCGGAAATCTTTCAATAGTGGTTTTATGACTTGATCCGGGCTTGATTTGATTCGCATTGGACTAACTTTGATATCATTAGATCTGTCTCCTCGATTCAGTCAGTTTGACCATAAGTTTGTTGAAATCGGAGCTCTTGATGACTTTTAATTGAAATTTGAATGTTTCTTGTTCAAAAGATTACATTGAGATTCGTGTCGGATGATGAAAACTTGTTGATGCAGTATCAATGATGAAATGATAAATAGAATGTGTGTCTAGGAGAATTAATAAATAAAAATGACTTGATATAAAACATAAACTATTTTTTAAGCATTTTTAACAATTTAAAGAAATACATTGAATTTTAATATATTTTAAGTATTTTTTTTAATAATTATTTTTTAAATGAGCCAGCTCACAAGCTACCGAGTTGAGTCAAGACTAACTTAAGTTTGGTTTGTTAGTTCACAGAGCTCAGTTCACGAGTCACTTATCGAGTCGAGCCTGAGCCGGCTTAGGCTCAAATTCAGATGGGGAGAATATGAATGGATTCGACCCTTTGTAGTGGCTGACCGAGGGGTGACTGACCTCGCTTCTAGACTTTCTTCCAAGTCGTCACCCTCGGCTTCACTCGTTTCCAATTGACTTGACTTTTGTTTAGTTTCTTAGTGTTGCACACCCGGGAGACCTCCAACTGATACAAAAATTTTAGTTGGATTTGAAGAAGCTTTTCTCTCAATAAGAATTAATTTGTCTTTGAGATCCTTTGGATTACAATGGATGACTCCGATATATAATAAAGAAGGTCCGCCTCCTTTAGGCTGGGCAATTTTTGCTCGCAATCTCATGCCTTCTTCTTAGCAGTTCTTAAAACTATGGCATAATGAAAGACACATGTCTCATATAGCCTACCTCTTCCTTAAGAATAATGTCTTTATTCTTAAAACTATGGGATGTCATAGAGCGGCTAAGATATGTCCCTTCCAAAGTAGCCTCCTATACAAAAATTTCTCTCTGAACTTAATCTGGGTCATCTGATCCATGTCAACTTGAGCCCGTTGTATGGAAATCCTCTTGGACTTCCAACGGCTCCAGACGTATGGCTGCCATCTCCTCTCCCTATCTTCTCCACACGAGTTTGTGACTCATGCATCTCCTCCTCTTATTGAATCTCCCCGTGAGCCTCATGAGTACTGTCCGGAAGGATGACCCCATCATCTTTGCTCTCACCCGGTGCCTGGGCTACCACCACGGGCATTGTGGTAGAATCCTCATCAACATGTGTTGGAGCATGAGTCATCTCCCATGTCGACTGGGTCAGTTGCACCAATACATAATGTAAATTCAAGGAGGCAGAAAAAACCAAAACCTAACAAGCAAGATTGAGGCTCCTTATACCAAGGATTCAATCTAACTCAGTCCCTATAATATACACATCGGCCACCGCTCTCACCGCGTGGCACCAAAGCACTAGCAGCTTCTTGTACCTCAAGGCAGCGACAGAGCGCCAATAGCTTCCTGCGTGGTCTATTCAATCGGCTTGTCTCAAATCAGAACATAAGGTTAAATAGATCTACACTTGGGTCGTCCAATCTACCTCCATCATCCACTTGATTTTTCCTCTCCCGAGGACCGAAAAATGAGTCAAAGGACCCCACTTAATCCACCAGCTTATTATTTTTTCTCTTCTTGACAGCAAATTTCTTTTTCTTCTTCTCAGCTTCTGGATTGTGCCACTCCTTAGGNAATCAGAACATAAGGTTAAATAGATCTACACTTGGGTCGCCCAATCTACCTCCATCATCCACTTGGTTTTTCGTCTCCCGAGGACCGAGGAATGAGTCAGAGGACGCCACTTAATCCATCAGCTTATTATTTTTTTCTCTTCTTGACAACAAATTTCTTTTTCTTCTTCTGATTGTGCCACTCCTTAGGTTTTTCGAAGGCGGCAAGAAACATTTCCCTGCTAGGGAGCTCAATTAGAGGATTCAATATGCTCTCCATTAAAGCGAGTGGAAGGCGGAAGACGACCGACTTAGACAAAGTGATGCATAGTAAATATGAAACACGAAGAGTCCAGTCACGCTCTATTTATAAGAAACAAGTGCACATAATTTTAGGGAGTTTGATTATTAAGTCAATGATTAAAACATAAATGATATATACTTTTTGCGGTTAATTTTCTTATTATTTTCTCAACGTTATTTTCAAGAAGTCAGATAATTGTGGAACTCAAATATGTACATAAAAAAACTGTGCCAGTGCAGGTCACGGGGAGATCCAACGGAGAATTAAAAAAAGAACCAAGAAGCCCACTTATCTGATATAATACTAAGAACCCACTTATTTGATCGAATGTAGTCGTTTGAACCAAAGCCGATGACCAACCGAACTAGAAGAATGATTAAAAGAACAACTAAAAAATTCAAATTTGAATCAATTGGACGAAAGCATGACAAAATACATTTGAACTTACCATTACAAGAAAGTCAACCAAAGACATCGACTTAAATTCTGGAAGATCTGACGCGAGGAAAGAATTCAGCTCCTCACTATCACCAACCACCAACCATCTCACAGACGCCTATGTCTATCATTCGGGACTGAAATTTGGCAATATAGTATAGTCTTATAGTCATCCGAGTGGCTCTCCTCATCCAAGTACGAGCTAACTATAGGGTTACGGTGATTCAGCCTTTGCCTCTATAGCTTGGTCTCACCGTGCCAACAGGAGTTCTTCATCCAAGTATCGATGATCAACAGCAAAATTTTCTTATGATATTTATTTATGCGGAATTTAAAATATTAAATTATTTTAATATAATATTTATCTAACATAAAAATATTATTATAAGATTGTGATATTAAAATGTTATATAAATAAATATTAGTTATATATGGTAATTTAAAATTTTGGACTCAATTCTCATTATTCTTCTCTTACCCATGTTGTTACTCGGAGCTTCCACTGTCACCGTCTCACGGTGGGTCTACACATAAACATGTGAAGGAGAAACGCACAGCAGGGAGAGGAGTGTTAACACAGAACGAGGGAGCGATAGGGAGGGAGCGATAGGGAGGGAGCGATAGGGAGGGAGAGAATGGCGGAGAAGAGGGAGGAGGCAGTGGTGGCGAACAAGAAGGTAGTCCTGAAGCACTACATAACAGGGTTTNTTCCGAAGGCGGCAAGAAACATTTCCCTGCTAGGGAGCTCAATTAGAGGATTCTACATGCTCTCCATTAAAGCGAGTGGAAGGCAGAAGCCGACCGATTTAGACGAAGTGATGCATAGTAAATATGAAACACGAAGAGTCCAATCACACTCTATTTATAAGAAACAAGTGCGCATAATTTTAGGGAGTTTGATTATTATGTCAATGATTAAAACATAAATGATATATACTTTTTGCGGTTAATTTTCTTATTATTTTCTCAACGTCATTTTCAAGAAGTCAGATAGTTGTGGAACTCAAATATGTACATAAAAAAATTGTGCCAGTGCGGGTCACGGGGAGATCCAACGGAGAATTAAAAAAAGAACCAAGAAGCCCACTTATCTGATATAAAACTAAGAAACTCACTTATCTGATCGGATGTAGTCCTTTCAACCAAAGCCGATGACCGACCGAACTAGAAGAATGATTAAAAGAACGACTAAACAATTCAAATTTGAATCAATTGGACGAAAGCATGACAAATGACATCCGAACTTACCATTACAAGAAAGTCAACCAAAGTCATCGATCTAAATTCTGGAAGATCTGACGCGAGGAAAGAATTCAGTTCCTCACTATCACCAACCATCTCACAAACGCCTCTGATGCTTATCATCCAGGACTGAAATTTGGCAATATAGTAGAGTCTTTTAGTCATCAGAGTGGGTCTCTTCATCGAAGAACGAGCTAACTATAGGGTTACGATGATTCAGCCTTTGCCTCTATAGCTTAGTCTCACCATGCCAATAAGAGTTCTTCATCCAAGTATGNTCGTCATCGAAGAACGAGCTAACTATAGGGTTACGATGATTCAGCCTTTGCCTCTATAGCTTAGTCTCACCACGCCAACAGGAGTTCTTCATCCAAGTATCGATGATCAACAACAAGATTTTCTTATGATATTTATTTATGCGGCATTTAAAATATTAAATTATTTTAATATAATATTTATTATACATAAAAATATTACTATAAGATTGTGATATTAAAATGTTATATAAATAAATATTAGTTATACATGGTAATTTAAAATTTTGAACTTTACGCATGTGTTACGCGGAGCTTGCACTNATACATAAAAATATTACTATAAGATTGTGATATTAAAATGTTATATAAATAAATATTAGTTATACATGGTAAGTTAAAATTTTGAACTTTACGCATGTGTTACGCGGAGCTTGCACCGTCACTGTCTCACGGTGGTTCTACACATAAACATGTGAAGGAGAAACGCACAGCAGGGAGAGGAGGGTTAACACAGAGCGAGGGAGCGAGGGAGCNTTCTACACATAAACATGTGAAGGAGAAACGCACAGCAGGGAGAGGAGGGTTAACACAGAGCGAGGGAGCGAGAGAGAGAGAGAGAGAGAGAGAATGGCGGAGAAGAGAGAGGAGGCAGTGGTGGCGAACAAGAAGGTAGTCCTGAAGCACTACATAACAGGGTTCCCTAAAGAGAGCGATATGGAGGTGTTAACGACGGGGACCGTACGATTGAAGGTAGCCGAAGGATCGCCGGCGGTCTTGGTGAAGAATCTCTACCTCTCCTGCGATCCATACATGAGAAAACGCATGTCCAAGCACGAAGAGCCCAGCTTCGTCGCCGATTTCACCCCCGGCGAGGTTACTTTCCTTATAATTTTTCTCTAGTTTTCTAGTGCTCTTCACCTTCTTTTTTACTTTTTGGAAGATTTGCATACATATAACTCAATTCTTATGTGTTTATATAGCTGACAACTAAACTTCAGTGTTTACATTTATGCCTCTTTAGCTATATATTGGAAGGCGTACTTCATTCAATGGAGGGTAAAATAATGGTAGTTTTGACGTGATTTGGGAGATTTGGGTGGTATAAATGTAAGAAGTTCAGGCGTTAGATATGTGAATGTATAAGAATTGGGTGGTATTTATGCAAATGGCCCTTCTCTTTTTTTCTTTGGATTTGCTTTCCATACATGTTTATGTAATATTTTATGCTTATAAATGTTTTTGTTGAATCCCTTTAGGACTTATGATTCTATATAATATGTGAATTCATACAATTTTGGAGAGACCTTGAGAAGGATGTGGAAGGGAGATGGAGATTTCAGAGAGTACATCTCTCTCAATTGTGGCGAGTGAAGAAACGAGGAAAAAAGATCTTGCTTCTCCCTCCTATTAATTTTATTTGTACATCGCAAAACGTACGTACTCGTATAGGGCTCTAAAAAATAAATAAAATACTATATTATAGGTCGTATTGTATGAGGCCTGCATAGATTCGCCGTTGATAAGATTCTCATCATAGATATCAGGGCACCAATAAATAGGTATGGATGATGAGGGAATTGATTTTCCTTCGCTCTATGACAATGGAAAATTCATCGAGCTCGGTGATGTGGCTCGATAGATGTCGACGAGCTTAGTAGATCTTTACTGGTGCAGGCGAGCTCGGTAAGAGAACTCAAGGAGCATGAGCAAACTCATGTGGAGGAACTCGCTTGAAGGCGTAAGATTAGCAAGAACAGTTGTAGAAACTCTCGTGAACGTTGACGAGCTTCATCGAAGGTACTTGTCAGGTCCTTCTGAGCGACAATAAACCTTATAGCTTGTCATCTTAAAAAGTACAACTAACGAGTACAATCAGTCTTATCAGGGTCAGGTCGTCTAGTACATGGTTAATGAGCTCGATCCCCATGAGACTCATTTAATATTTGGGCTATCCTGTTGCTAAAAAAATTCATTTTTGGATGTACAATCTCTTTGTTTAGTTTCATTATCAAATATTTTAGTAAATAAAATTTTATTTCATATATTTTTTCCTNATGGATGATGAGGGAATTGATTTTCCTTCGCTCTATGACAATGGAAAATTCATCGAGCTCGGTGATGTGGCTGGATAGATGTCGACGAGCTTAGTAGATCTTTACTGGTGCAGGCGAGCTCGGTAAGAGAACTCAAGGAGCATGAGCAAACTCATGTGGAGGAACTCGCTTGAAGGCGTAAGATTAGCAAGAACAGTTGTAGAAACTCTCGTGAACGTTGACGAGCTTCATCGAAGGTACTTGTCAGGTCCTTCTGGGCGACAATAAACCTTATAGCTTGTCATCTTAAAAAGTACAACTAACGAGTACAATCAGTCTTATCAGGGTCAGGTCGTCTAGTACATGGTTGATGAGCTCGATCCCCATGAGACTCATTTAATATTTGGGCTATCCCGTTGCTAAAAAAAATTCATTTTTGGATGTACAATCTCTTAGTTTAGTTTCATTATCAAATATTTTAGTAAATAAAATTTTATTTCATATATTTTTTCCGTCATGTTGTATTATATTATAATTTTGTTATATATATTTTTTAAAATTCAATTGTATTTTCTAAAAATTTAATTGCATTGAGGAATAGTACTTAATATTTATAATTAATGACATTTATAGTAAGACTATTAGAATGCATTATAATTTCTTTTTGTCCAAAAATTAAAATTGATATAGAATATAAAGAAACCATAAGCTAATCCTTTTCTTAATGAAAAAATTCTCCATAGTAGATGTGTAAAAGAGTCGAGCCAAGCTTGAGCCACCCCAGACTTGAGCTTGAACTTAATTAATTAATCGAANAGAATATAAAGAAACCATAAGCTAATCCTTTTTTTAATGAAAAAATTCTCCATAGTAGATGTGTAAAAGAGTCGAGCCAAGCTTGGGCCACCCCAGACTTGAGCTTGAACTTTATTAATTAATCGAATTAGAGCTCAAGCTCAAGCAACCATATGTTTAAGCTTGAGCTTCATTAATCAATCGAGTTTGAGCTCAAGCTTAATTTTACATGTTTCATCTGACTCATAATCTTATTTTTCTTCATTATTAAAGAGATTGATTTTAATTGAAACTGTTGTAATAAAATGACAATTAGAATGAGAAATCATGGAGAATTAAATTGAAATAATTAGGTATAAGAAAATCATATAGAATTGTTAATATTTTTAATAATTTATACTGAAGCTCTTAATTTTTAAAATATTTAAAGTCCATTTTATATTAATATTTTCTTAAATGAGTCAAATCAATAGCTACTGAGTTGAGTCAAGACNAATCGAAAGAGCTCAAGCTCAAGCAACCATATGTTTAAGCTTGAGCTTCATTAATCAATCGAGTTTGAGCTCGAGCTTAATTTTACATGTTTCATCCGACTCATAATCTTATTTTTCTTCATTATTAAAGAGACTATGTTTTTAATTGAAATTGTTGTAATAAAATGACAATAAGAATGAGCAATCATGGAGAATTAAAATGAAATAATTAGGTATAAGAAAATAATATAGAATTGTTAATATTTTTAATAATTTCTATTGAAGCTCTTAATTTTTAATATATTTAAAGTGCATTTTATATTAATATTTTCTTAAATGAGTCAAATCAATAGCTACTGAGTTGAGTCAAGACTAGCTCATCTGCTTATCGAGCTNTTAAATGTAAGAAGTTCAGGTGTTAGATATGTGAATGTATAAGAATTGGGTGGTATTTATGCAAATGGCCCTTCTCATTTTTTCTTTGGATTTGCTTTCCATACATGTTTATGTAATGTTTATGCTTATAAATGTTTTTGTTGAATCCCTTTAGGACTTATGATTCTATATAATATGTGAATTCATACAATGTTGGAGAGACCTTGTGAAGGATGTGGAGGGGAGATGGGGATTTCAGAGAGTACATCTCTCTCAATTGTGGCGAGTGAAGAAAAGAGGAAAAAAGATCTTGCTTATCCCTCCTATTACTTTTATTTGTACATTGCAAAACATACGTACTCATATAGGGCTCTAAAAAATAAATAAAATACTATATTATAGGTCTTACTGTATAAGGCCTGCATAGATTCGTCGTTGATAAGATTCTCGGCATAGATATCAGGGCACCAATAAATAGGTATGGATGATGAGGGAATGGATTTTCCTTCGCTCTATGACAATGAAAAATTCATCGATCTCGGTGAAGTGGTTGGATAGATGTCGACGAGCTTAGTAGATCTTTACTGGTGTAGGCGAGCTCGGTAAAAGAACTCAAGGAACATGAGGAAACTCATGTGGAGGAACTCGCTTGAAGGCGTAAGATTAGCAAAAACGGTCGTAGAAACTCTCGTGAACGTTGACGAGCTTCATCAAAGGTAATTGTCAGGTCATTCTGAGCGACAATAAACCTTATAGCTTGTCATCTTAAAAAGTACAACTAACGAGTACGATCAGTCTGATCAGAGTCAGGTCGTCTGGTACATGGTTAATGAGCTCGATCCCCATGAGACTCATTTAATATTTGGGCTATCCTGTTGCTAAAAAAAATTATTTTTGGATGTACAATCTTTTAGTTTAGTTTCATTATCAAATATTTTAGTTGTATCTATTTTCTACCCCACGAAGAAAATTTATTCAAATTTTATTTCATATTTTTTTCCGTCATGTTGTATTATGTTATAATTTTGTTATATATATTTTTTTAAAATTCAATTGTATTGTCTAAAAATTTAATTGCATTGAGGAATAGTACTTAATATTTATAAGTAATGACATTTATAGTAAATTTAATCTCATCCCAATGTAAGACCNGGAATAGTACTTAATATTTATAATTAATGACATTTATAGTAAGACTATTAGAATGCATTATAATTTCTTTTTGTCCAAAAATTAAAATTGATATAGAATATAAAGAAACCATAAGCTAATCCTTTTTTTAATGAAAAAATTCTCCATAGTAGATGTGTAAAAGAGTTGAGCCAAGCTTGAGCCACCCTAGACTTGAGCTTGAACTTGATTAATTAATCGAATTAGAGCTCAAGCTCAAGCGACCATATGTTTAAGCTTGAGCTTTATTAATCAATCGAGTATGAGCTCGAGCTTAATTCTACGCTTTTCATCCGACTCATAAGCTTATTTTTCTTCATTATTAAAGAGACTATGATTTTAATTGAAACTGTTGTAATAAAATGACAATAAGAATGAGCAATCATGGAGAATTAAAATGAAATAATTAGGTATAAGAAAATAATATAGAATTGTTAATATTTTTAATAATTTCTATTGAAGCTCTTAATTTTTAATATATTTAAAGTGCATTTTATATTAATATTTTCTTAAATGAGTCAAATCAATAGCTACTGAGTTGAGTCAAGACTAGCTCATCTGCTTATCAAGCTTAGCTCACGAGTTATTTTTCAAGCCAAACTTGAAATGGTTCATGATTTGGTTTGGCTCTGTTACAACCTTGCTCGATGGACAACATGCATGCCAAAATTAATGAACATGTGATTTTTCTTAAATACTTGTGCTTAAATGGTTTTAATTTCTTTTTTTATTAACAACAGGCATTAACTGGTTTTGGTGTGGCTAAAGTTATAGATTCTAATCATCCAAACTTTAAGGAAGGAGATTATGTCTGGGGACCAACTGGATGGGAAGAGTATAGCCTTATTACTTCGCCTGAAAATCTTTTTAAGATTAAATACACGGATGTGCCTCCTTCATACTATACCGGCCTGCTTGGTAAATTTTTCCCCCCTCATTTCACTGTATTTGTTGTAAGTGCTCATTTGGTACTTTGATGTTAGGAAGCAGGTTTTCAAAATTTATAAGAAGAGGAATTTACATACATACCACTGAAATCCTATGTAATTACATATATAACACCAAAATTTTATTTTTGCAATATACCACCTAAATCTTTTACACCCAACACATGCTTGCATTGATGATAGGTTGTTTACGTGAAAGGAACCATAACTTCCTATTCACAAGGCTGGAAATCAGCCCAGCAAGTAGAAAACTATTTAAAAACAACTTAATATGTTATAACATATTAAATATGTTTTATTTCATGTAATAACATATACAAAATAAAATAAAATTAATCAATTTTATATGGGTGAATGTGTAAATAGGATTGTTTTGTAATTGAACTTTTCTGTATCGTAGGCAACACAATATCAGTATGTGTTTATTATACAATTTTCACATGGTAATGGTGCTGACATCTCATTATGGAAAATTTCTGATCTCCACAGCATGAATTATTTCAGTTTGATATTGGAAAAGTTGCATACATACCCTACAATTCTTATGTATTTACATATCAAACACCTAAGATTTGATATTTACACTTGTAACAACTTGGTTTTGTACTTACACATGTGCAGATGTATTTCACTTTTATAAAGATAGTAATAGTGGTATNAAAAGAATTAATAAATAAAAATGATTTGATATAAAATATAAAATATTTTTTAAGCATTTTTAATAATTTAAATAAATATATTGAATTTTAATATATTTTAAGTATTTGTTTAATAATTATTTTTTAAACGAGCCGGCTTACAAGATACCAAGTTGAGTCGAGACTAACTTAAGTTTTGTTTGTTAGTTCATAGAGCTCAGTTCACGAGTCACTTATCGAGTCGAGCCTGAGCCGGCTTAGGCTCAAATTCAGATGAGGAGAATATGAATGGATTCGACCCTTGTTAACAACTCAATAAAAATTGTAGTGGCTGACTGAGGGGTGACTGATCTCGCTTCTAGACTTTCTTCCAAGCCCTCACCCTCGATTTCACTCGTTTCCAGTTGACTTGACATTTGTTTAGTTTCTTGGTGTTGCACACCGGAGGGACCTCCAACTAATAAAAAAAATTTAGCTGGGTTCGAAGAAGCTTCTCTCTCAATAAGAATTAATTTGTCTTTGAGATCTTTGGATTACAATGGATGACTCTGATATATAATAAAGAAGGGCCGCCCCTTCAGGTTGGGCAATTTTTGCTCGGAGTCTCTCATGCTTTCTTCTTAGCAGTCCTTAAAACTATGGCATAATGAAAGACACATGTCTCATATAGCCTGGCTACCTCTTCCTTAAGAATAATATCTTTATTCTTAAAACTATGGGATGTCATAGAGCGGCTAAGATATGTCCCTTCCAAAGTAGCCTCCTATACAAAAATTTCTCTCTGAACTTCATCTGGGTCATCTGATCCATCTCAGCTTGAGCCCGTTGTACGGAAATCCTCTTGGACTTCCAACGGCTCCAGACGTAGGGCTGCCATCTCTTCTCCACGAGTCTGTGACTCATGCATCTCCTCCTCTTATTGAATCTCGACCGACCGAGCAAGTAAATTCTTTGTCTCTTCCAGGAGATGGGCCAACGATATGGGAGACAACCGACATCCAACAGTTACTTCCCCATGAGCCTCATGAAACTGTCTGGAAGGATGACCCCACCATCTTTGCTCTCACTTGGTGCCTGGGCGACCACCACTAGCATTGTGGTCGAATCCTCATCAACATGTGTTGGAGCGTGAGTCATATCCCATGTCGACTGGGTCAGTTGCACCAATAAATAATGTAAATTCAAGGAGGCAGAAAAAACCAAAACCTAACAAGCAAGATTGCGGCTCCTTATACGAAGGATTCAATCTAACTCAGTCCCTATAATAGACACACTAGCCACCGCTCTCACCATNACCTAAATCTTTTACACCCAACACATCCTTGCATTGGTGATAGGTTGTTTACGTGAAAGGAACCATAACTTTTTATTCACAATGGTGGAAATCAGCCCAGCAAGTAGAAAACTATTTATTAACTTAGGGCTTGTTTGGGATCATTTTTATTTATTTATTTATTTATTTATGTTTTTATTTTAAAAATGTGTTTGTTCAGAACACTTTTTGCATATTTTTATTTTTTGTTTTCAAAAGCATTAGCTTGTTTTTAAAAATAATCAAAACGTCTAAAAATTATTTTGAGTGTTCTTAAAAACAACTTAATATGTTATAACATATTAAATATGTTCTGTTTCATGTAATTACATATACAAAATAAAATAAAATAAAACAATTTTATATGGGTGAATGTGTAAATAGGATTGTTTTGTAATTGAACTTCTCTGTATCGTAGGCAACACAATATCAGTATGTGTTTATTATACAATTTTCACATGGTAATGGTGCTGACATCTCATTATGGAAAATTTCTGATCTCCACAGCATGAATTATTTCAGTTTGATATTGGAAAAGTTACATACATACCGCACAATTCTTATGTATTTACATATCAAACACCTAAGATTTGATATTTACACTTATAACACCTTGGTTTTGATACTTACACAGGTACAGATGTATTTCACTTTTACAAAGATAGTAATGGTGGTATTTTTGATGTGATGCATGTAAATATGAATGTTCGGGTTTTAGATATGTGATATATATGAATTTATTTTTGCAGGAATGCCGGGTTTTACAGCTTACATTGGATTTTTTGAGATATGCAAGCCTAAGAAAGGGGAGTATGTATTCATATCAGCTGCTTCGGGAGCTGTTGGCCAGCTTGTTGGGCAGTATGCTAAGCTGATGGGCTGTTATGTGGTTGGAAGTGCCGGGTCAGATGAAAAGGTATCCCACAACTGCTCATATTTCTTCCTTTCCAGTTGGTTGTCACAACCCGCCTGTCGGGCCTGAAATTTACAGACATACCACACAATTCTTATTTATTTATATATCTAATTCCTAGATTTTGATATTTACCTTCATAACATTTTTGTGTTAAAAGTTATGCATGAAAATGTATGTTTCACTTTTAAATAGTTGGTAATATTGGTATCTTTGATGTAATGTCAAAGATTTGAGTAGCATGTATGTAATTATGAAAGTTTAGATGTTAGATATATAAATATATGAGAATTGTGTGGTATGTAAGTAAATATCCCATAATTTTAAGAATAAAGATATTATTCGTAAGGATAGTTCTTGGTTTTAGCTTGCGCCTTTTGCTGGGTTTCTGTGANTATTTTGATGAGGCGAGTCAACGAGTGTAAAATCACTTCATTCTGACATCATTCAGACATTGAAATATTCATAAAATTATATTTAATCAAGAGAATCACTTTGAGTTGTCTGGCGAAGTAGTTCAAATTCATGCAGTATTTATAGCGGATGCTGTTCTTTTCATGAAGGTTGAAGGGAGCTCCAAGCTCTTGAGGATTTCCTCTCCCCATTGTCGTCGTTAAGCCCCTGGTGTTGTTAGATCACTGCTGCCCGACCGTTGTTGCTATCACTAACTNATATAATCATCAGTTTCGAGATCTTTCAACACTCCCCCTCAAGTTGAACATGGTTGAAAACCATATTCAACTTGAATTTGAAAACATCGGTTGTGGTATGCTGACTGAATAAGTAGCATCCATTTGCCAAAAAACTCCAACAATCCTCAAGTCGTAAGTGTCGAAGCCGAAAGTCTCAAAGTAGAGAATGTCGAAGTCCAAGAGTGTCGAAGCCTGAGAGTGCTGACGCCTGAGAGCTCCGAAGCTGATAATGCCGAAGTCTAAGAGTGTCAAAGCCTGAGAGTGTCGAAGCCTGAGAGTGTCGAAGCCTGAGAGTGACCTAGACGAGAGCTAAGCTCAATTTTCAGACATTGATGAATTTGTAAGTCATCGGTTGACTGATAATTACATGAAAGAAACACGAAGACTACAATAATGCTGCAGGAGAGATGTTAGAAAGCTGTAACAAGACTGCAGAGAAGTTGCAGGAAAGCTGCAGAGGGTCAACGACAATGCTCATGAAAGCTGTAGTGCTTGGAGAAGGCTGCAATAATGCTGAAGAAAAGAGCAGTGCTTTCCTTGGGAAGAGCTGGCCAAAATCTACAGGAAAAATTTTGTTGAGGTAGATCCGACGGCAGAAAAGGCTGCAAGGGAGAGAACCGGCTGCAGGAGTAAGCCCAAAGGTCCAATCGACAGCAAATATGTCCGCAAGAAGTTCTGGCGGCAGGAAAGGCCGCAGGAAATTCTAGAGGCAGGAAAGGCCGCAGGAGGGAGTTCCAGTGGCAGGAAAAGCTATCAAAGGATAGGTCTGGATGTCAGCAAGGAATAATTTCAGGTAGAGGAAGGTTTGTTGCTAAGAAGATTCAAGCAACGGAATTTGAACAAAGGAGCTCATGCAGGGAGAAATCTGGTGCTCGGAAGAACATGAGGAGCTTCAGAGGAGGGCCTGCAGATTAGCCAAAAAGGATGTGGGTAGAGAATCGATTCAGAGCCTGCAACAGAAAAAGATCCGGACAAGAGGAAGAGATCAGGAAGAGGGCCTGAAGAACTTAAAGAGGATTAGTCTTTGCTTGCTACAGCTTGTTGCTTATGGGATCACGAGGAGATTCTGCTGTTGCTACTATAGGGAGAGGATGCAGGCAGAAGAGGGCCTGCAGTAGGGAGGTTCAAGATTCCAAGAAGAGCGGTTTCCTGGAAGGAAATCAGGAGAGCCCCTACAACCACATAATGAGTTTTTGTTGCAGGAAAGTAAAGATTTGGCAAGGAGATCTGACAGGGCGGACTGCAGGAAGATATAGCAGGAAGGAGATCCTACTGGGAATTTTAGGAGGAAGGAAACCCTGCATTAGGTATTGAAGAGGCCAATAGAAGGATCTGAGTAAGAAATATCAGCAGGGGGGATCTTGTTGAAATTGTAGGGAAGTCCATTGGAAATTGCAGAAGAAGGATCCAGTTGGTAGTTTACAGATTTGGCTGGCAGAAAGGAAAAGTTTGCCAGTTTGAGTTGAGATTTTGTTTCCAAATAATATAATCGAGAAGCTGATAACAAAGACTCGCTTCAACACATTTTTGACTACACGTGTGAGAGGAACCACTCTTTCCAAGGTGTTTGTTGCAACCTGATTATAGAGGTGATAAAACATGCCTACCCAGAACAGATTTGTGATGAACTTATTTAAACCAACTTTTGCTTTGAAGCCATGTTGAAGCAACTGAGGTCCTTCAAAGATTATTGCAGGAGTAATGTAAACAATCAGTGTAATGAATGAAATGTAAGCATATAAATTTGTGCTGTCCATATCAGTCATTGCTTTCTTTGAATAAATGCTTCTATAGGTGAAGAAGATATTAGAAATCATAGCACTAATAAAGCCAGTCCAGTTGAATGACAACTCAGTTAAAGAGGCGATAGAGACACCAAGCACAACTGGTGTCAATGAAAACCACAATGTTAAGGGAATCTGTTGCTCAAGAATGAATTGTGAGGTTGCCGCATTAAAGAAAGGTTTCAAAGCTTTGATTGTGTGGGTGAAGGAGACTGCGACGACATCAAATGAAACATTGCTTGTGACATTACCAATAGCGTGGCAAATCCCAACTGGGATAAGCAATTTCAAAATATTGGAATCGATGGGAGCGCGTTTAGGAAGCCCAACTATCAAGCTCACCAGACAATACACCACTCTGACAAATAGATTTATGATAGAGACAAAGTACGGATACGTGAAGTAATTGTAGATCTTCTTACTCAGAATGTTGAAGATCACATTCAGAAAATACCACATGAAGAAGAAGTACCCTGTGATGAGAGCCTGGTACTTGACGGTTAAGGGCACCGGCGCTTGCCCCGCAGAATCGCTTTCTTCGGTCAGAGACTACGATGCTGCGGCAGAGATCGGCGGGAGGATCTTATATTTTCTAGCGATTGTCGGATGAAGAGATAGAGTTACCCCTTGTAAGAGAAATGGGCAGAGTTGTCTTCCACAAATGAAGTTTTCGCCATCGCCGTTGAAAACGGCGGGTCAGGGGGCTGCTGGGACGGCGAGGGAGCCAGCTCGTGGCGATAATTGCTGAAGGCGGAGGAGTCCAGGGATTCTGCTAGCGGCACCCGAGAAGAAACCCGTGAAAGCCATTGCGAGAAGAGTAGTTAATGGATGAACCAAAGAGGAGGCCTAAGAAGCCTCTGGACCAATACTTTGTGAACTATTTTGAGCAAGTAACCTCCCAATCTCTTGTTGACTGGAGATTCCCGGAGTCGGTGAGGGGGGCGTGAGCTTCTTCCGCCATTGAAGGGTTCCTTGATTCTTGTGTCGAGGCTGATCCACTGCGCAACTTGGAGCGAGGGAAGAGGACTAAAAACAAAGCAACAGAGCGAGTGAAAGAAGTAGATTCCAGGGAGTGGCAAAGTTAGAGTGAGAGAAAAAGAGAGCCCCTCCCTTCCTACACAAAGGATGACAGAAAGGGAGTCCGACAATTCTCAAAGGAAAACTAGTAGCTAGAGTACAAAATTAGGCTCTGATACCATGTTGAAATTTAGAATAATGCGGAATACTTGATTCTATTGATGCAAAGAGGGATATAAATACCTATTACAGGACTTACTGGTAAGGAAAACAGTACAAACATAATAAAGTGGAAAAGGAAATAAAAAATAACAAAATATAAGAGGCAACTAATCCCTCTAATTAAGGAGAGAAATAAATAGAGATTCTCGAAATCTCTTATATAATTTATAACCCTATAAATATAGAGTTATAAAAAATATGTAATATAATCATCAGTTTCAAGATCTTTCAACAGAATGTTAGTAGAAGTATATTCTTCTTCATATTCTCCCTCAAAGTGATACAAAATAATTACCCTACGCATCCTCATTTTCTCTCTTTTCTCTCTTATGCCTAAAAGAGGAAAAAATATTCCGTTCGAACGGTCAACCACCTGCCGTCACATCATCCGTCGATGAGGTGTATAAGACCTGGAGGCCGGTGGTTGATCGCCGAGACGCGCTACATCCGAACTAAATATTTTCTCATAAATGAGATACATAAGGAGATCATGATTCAACAATGAAAACATTAGTTCATTTATTGGTATTAATTTAATTTTTTTCATTGATTGGTGTTTTTGCCTTAATAAAATTGATCAAATAAAAAAAATCAAGTTATAATCTATTAAAATAATTAATCAAATGATCTAAATAAATAATTCATATAAAGATCAATATAGATGTTGTTTTATTCACAATAAAAAATTACAAATTTTAATGAAAGTTTTTGGGCATTTAGTTAATATTTAACTATAATTTTCAAAATATTAAATATTATCTAATTATGATGCTTATTTAATGAGGTTAATTAAAACACAATTAAAATGCATACATTTCATTAAATTACTAATAGGAAAGTTCTAAGCTATTGGGCATTTATATGCACACCTCACAATTCTTACCTATTTATTAATAAAAATTAATTATATAATATCACATTAAAATAAAATTATTATCATATTTTTTCAAGGTGAAATGCATATTTTCTCGAGACATTTAGATATTTAAATACATACAATTTATTTTAATTTTGCTAATATTTTGCTTAATTTTTTTAGGATAAATTAATAAATTTTATAAAAATTTACTTCAAGCAACACATTTTTAATTAATTGCTATTAATTACTAGGAAAAATTTACATGCATATAACACAATTTTTATGTTTTTATATATCAGACATCAAAAATTTCATATTTATATTTATAACACTTGTCATGAATTTATGCAATTATGTGCATTTATTTTAAAAAATTAATAATAATTGTATTTTTAAAAATTTAAGTGTTATGATTTGTTTGAATGTTAATAATTTTAATAAATATTTATATTAATGATAATTTTCTTTAATTAATTTCATAATTGATTATGAATTTCTAATTTATAAATATAATTAAAAAATACAAAGAAAATTTTCTAATACTATTAAATTATTATAATAAATATAAATATATATATATCGACGCCGGGCGTGGAAGTCGCGACGGAGCGGAGCTTGCTGGAAGAAGCAACGAGGAGAGCGGCGGCGTGTGAAGAAGAGAGCACTTTGAGGGACTTGAGGATTTAAGCTAAAAGCTTCCAATGGATGGATTCGATAAACCCTAGATTCAAGGTAATACGGCGTAGAAACGGAATTTAAGTGTAGGCTGTCATTTTTTTGCTGATTTAGGTTAAATTCTGCTCGAATGCTTGGTGCAAGAACTCTTTTTTTCTCAATAACTTTTGTTTCCCGATTGGTTGGTGAAGCGGTAGCGGGATTAAGTAGCTTGAATTGAATCATTCCAGCTCGATTTTTGGGATTGTAGCTGTCTTGTGTCGAGGATTGATGGGAGAATCGAATCCTTAGTTCAGTTCAGCCGGCTTAGGCGACGGCGTTCTACCGGTAAGGTTTTGGATTTCAGCTTGCTTTGCATGATTGGGGTCTAATTTTCTGATGATTGTAAATGCTGCAATGTGTTTATAATCTTTGGATTCAAGCAAGAACGAATTGAATGAAATTGATTAATTTTTATAATTCTCTTTGTTAGGATTTAAGCTAATTCTTGCTTAAATCTTGCCTCAAACAGCCTCTTAATTTGTCCAAATTCAATAGTTTCCATCCTTGTTTANTATATATATATATATATATATGGAGGTTTTGAAACATATTTTGAAATATATAGCATCTGATACCTCACACATTTTAATGTATGATCAGGTAAAGTTTATTAGTGAAACGAATCAAAAGATATAGAAAATGGTCCAATCTGAGTCAAAGTAAGCTCATATTATGTACTTAAAGCATAAATAGAGGTTTTGAAACATAATTTGAGGTATCAGATGATCTTCAAATCTAATAAATTTATAGTAAAATTGGTTGTCTTCATGAGGTGAATCAACGAGTTTAAAATCACTTAATTCTGACATCTTTAAAGCATCAAATATTCATAAAATTATAGCTAATAAAGAAAATCACTTTGAATCTTCCGATGAAGTGGTTCAAATTCATGCAGTATTTATGGAAGATGCTCAAATTCATAATTTGAGGGATCAAATGATCGTCAAATTTGATAAGTTCATAGTAAAATCGATTGTCTTGATGAGGCGAGTCAACGAGTGTAAAATTACTTCATTCTGACATCATTAAGACATTGAAATATTCATAAAATTATATTTAATCAAGAAAATCACTTTGAGTCGTCTGGCAAAGTAGTTCAAATTCATGCAGTATTTATAGAGGATGTTGTTCTCTTTATGAAAGGGGATCGAGACTTGGAAGAGAAGGTTGAAGGGAGCTCCAAGCTCTTGAGGATTTCCTCTCCCCATCGTCGTCGTTAAGCCCCTGGTGTTGTTAGATCACTGCTGCCCGACCGTTGTTGTTATCACTAACATCAAGCCATCATCTAACGCCGCCAAACCATTGTTGTTTGGTCGCTATTGCTACTATCGTCATTGAGTCACCGCCGTCGTCAATGTCGCACCATTGCAATCTAATTTTAGTCGCTGCTATAACTGTCATCGCCCAACCACCACTATCATCGTTGTCTGGTCGTTGCCACTGCAGTTTGGTCGTCACCAATTCCGTCTGGTTATTGCCACTGTCGTCGGACCATTGTCATCTGGTCGTGGCCACCGTTGAAACTCACTGCTCGTCGATCACTGTTGTTGCCGCCTGACTACTATCGTTAGTGTTGGACTACCACCAAACAATGGTTGTGTGGTCATCATTGTTGTCACTGCCAGACCACCTTCATCACCAACCGACCACATTTGTTGCTGTCGAATTATGGTTGTTCGACCACCACCATCATCATCATTGTTGGACCATTGTCTTTATCAGATCAACACTGCCCAACCACTTCTGTCGTCGTTGTTATACCACCTTTATCGAACTACCACCGTTGCTTGACCATCGCCATCGCCGCAACCACACCACCGCCTTTTGGCCTTCACCATCACCAGACAACCATTGCCTGGCCACCACTATTGCCACCATTACTTGGCCACCACCATTGTCATCGCCATATCATCGCTATCAGGTCACCACAATCTTTGGATCATTGTTACCCAACCACCACCGTCGATGCCACAAGACAACTATCATCTAGCCGTCACCACAACTGAACCATCACTACCCAGCCATCGTCTTCAAGCCAAAACCGCTATGCCTCCACTATCGATGACACTAGCATCAGATTTTCTAGCACACAAGTCGCCCCCACTTCCCAACATATTTCACCACTCCTCTAGGGCTGGAAAAATCTTGTAATCTAGATTGACATAGTGGAATTATTGGCTAAACCTCATGATTTTCACCCTTTTGAGTTTTTCATGTAAAGATTTATGTTGTTATCTCTGTCAATTTTTTTTTTCTTTTATGTGAGTGTGTTAGATCTTTGTATAACACCAGGACTTTAATATGTCATTCTACTACCATGAACTCTCCAACACTCAACACACCTAAACTTGTACTTTTTATATTTGTATTTTAAATAATGAAACACACATTTTTCATGAATAAATAAGGTGACATATGCATAAAATTTGAAGTTTGGGTATTGTGCATGTAAATACATAAGAATTGAGGGGTATGCATATAAATCTTCCACCTAGATTTTTGTTTTCCAAGATCCTCATAGCTCATTTATGCCTTGAGGGATTGTGGTCGATTTCCATTTCATTTAGAATTTGAATAAAAACCAATATAAAAAAATGTTGAGTGTATGACCAATTCCACTATCAAAAAGAAACAGGTGCAACAGTAATACAAACGTAGAAAAAAATCAAATATGATGATCCACTTAAAAATTCACAAAAATCTGTCTTTTTGTATGTTTATCAGAAACATGTTTGCACGGATTTTGAGGAAATTTAATAGATAAGAGTACAGAGGAGTACAACTAAGAAGGGCCAATAGACGGAATGCAAGGACCCATAGACGAAAGATCAAGGCGAAAGAATAAATATCATCAGCATAAGATTGATGGTCCATCATCATAAGACTAAGCGTTCCTTAGCAGAATACTAAACGACTTATCGGACCAAGTGCAGCACTCTAAGCCACAGTTGAAGGCCGACCGAGCAAAGATCATTTGAATAGATGCATATATCTGCCTCTCGCCAAAACCTGATTCGAAAGTAGAATACAACGTCCCCAACTATCTTTACAAATGACCCTGATATTCGTTGTCCGGTGCCAAATACTAGACATCATGCAATTACATGGACTATCGTTGAAGGATAGCCTCATCAAAGATGAAGCTACTTGTCGAATTATAGTGATTCACCCTCCCTCTGTTTGAAAACCTAACCTTGCTCTATCGAGAAGAGTTCCTTACCTATAGATCAACAATCGAGAACTAGATTAGCATAGCCAATCGGCAAAGACAAGCCGAGTGAGTCAGGTCTCACCGTCTTCGGGATGATCAACAACCTCGATTTAGTGATTGCGAAAAAGCAAGCATTGCTAAATCAAAGCCAACTAACTCTAGCCAACCGAGCCATGGGGTGGCCAAACCGAAGGCTTATAGATATATAATCAAAATATCTTATAACGCCCCCATTAAAAGAAATACAAATATATAGCTTCATATATTCTAGCCCTCTTTTCTTTAANTATATATATATATGGTATAAATAATTTGCTAAATTGGATAAATGGAACAGAATTTATGGTCAGTTAGTGGCAGTTGAGGAGGAGCAGATGGGAGTTCTATATTTTGTGAATGTTTTGGAGAGCTTTATAAGGACTGGAATGTTTGTGATGAATCTATTTTAAGTTGTCTTTGTGTTAGTTACCTGTTGATTTTATTAAAATATTGGATGAGATAAATTAGAGAAATAAAATAATTATATGATATTGATCTGAATTATATGATTTTTTCTTAATTTTGTCTCACCCCCTCAATATATTTACTTGTCATCGATTAAAGAATATATATATATGTATGGAGGTNACAGAATTTATGGTCAGTTAGTGGCAGTTGAGGAGGAGCAGATGGGAGTTCTATATTTTGTGAATGTTTTGGGGAGCTTTATAAGGACTGGAATGTTTGTGATGAATTTATTTTAAGTTGTTTTTGTGTTAGTTACTTGTTGATTTTATTAAAATATTGGATGAGATAAATTAGAGAAATAAAATAATTATATGATGTTGATCTGAATTATATGATTTTTTCTTAATTTTTTCTCACCCCCTCAATATATTTACCTGTCATCGATTAAAGAATATATATATATATATATGGAGGATTTGAAACATATTTTGAAATATATATTATCTGATACCTCACATTTTAATGTATGTCAGGTGAAGTTTATTAGTGAAAGGAATCAAAAGATATAGAAAATGGTCCAATCTGAGTCAAAGTAAGCCCATATTATGTACTTAAAGCATAAATAGAAGTTTTGAAACGTAATTTGAGGTATCAGATGATCTTCAAATCTAATAAATTTATAGTAAAATCGGTTGTCTTCATGAGATGAATCGAGTTTAAAATCACTTAATTCTGACATCATTAAAGCATCAAATATTCATAAAATTATATCTGATAAAGGAAATCACTTTGAATCTTCTGATGGAGTGGTTCAAATTCATGCAGTGTTTATGGAAGATGCTCAAATTCATAATTTGAGGGATCAAATGATCGTCAAATTTGATAAGTTCATAGTAAAATCGATTGTCTTGATGAGGCGAGTCAACGAGTGTAAAATCACTTCATTCTGACATCATTAAGACATTGAAATATTCATAAAATTATATTTAATCAAGAGAATCACTTTGAGTTGTCTGGCGAAGTAGTTCAAATTCATGCAGTATTTATAGAGGATGTTGTTCTCTTCATGAAAGGGGCTCGAGACTTCGAAGAGAAGCTCCAAGCTCTTGAGGATTTCCTCTCCCCATCGTCGTCGTTAAGCCCCTGGTGTTGTTAGATCACTGTTGCCCGACCGTTGTTGCTATCACTAACTTCAAGCCATCATCTAACGTCGCCAAACCATTGTTGATTGGTCGCTATAGCTACTATCGTCATTGAGTCATCGCCACCGTCAATGTCACACCATTGCAATCTAATTTTAGTCATTGTTATAACTGTCATCGTCCAGCCACCACTATCATCATTGTCTGGTCGTTGCCACTGCAGTTTGGTCGTCACCAATTCCGTCTGGTTGTTGCCACTGTCGTCGGACCATTGTCATCTGGTCATGGCCACCGCTGAACCTCACTGCTCGTCGATCATTGTTGTTGTCGCCTGACTACTATCGTTAGTGTTGGACCCCCACCAGACAATGGTTGTGTGGTCATCATTGTTGTCACTGCCAGACCACCTTCATCACCATCTGACCACATTCATTGTTGTTAAATTATGGTTGTTCGACCACCACCATCATCATCATTGTTGGACCATTGTCTTTATCAGATCAACGCTGCCCAACCACTTCTGTCGTCGTTGTTATACCACCTTTATCGAACTACCACCATCACCATACCACCGTTGCTTGACCATCGCCATCGCCGCAACCGCACCACCGCCTTCTGGCGTTCACCATCACCAAACAAGCATTGCTGGCCACCACTATTGCCACCATTACTTGGCCACCGCCATTGTCATCGTCATATCATCGCTATCAAGTCACCACAATCTTTGGATCATTGTTACCCAACCACCGCCGTCGATGCCACAAGACAACTATCATCTGGCTGTAACCACAACCGAACCATCACTACCCAACCATCGTCTTCAAGCCAAAACCACTATGCCTCCATTATCAATGACACTAGCATCAAATTTTCTAGCACACAAGCCGCCCCCACTTCCCAACTTATTTCACCACTCTTCTATGACTGGAAAAATCTTGTAATCTAGATTGACATAGTAAAATTATTTCAATTTGGCTAGACCTCATGATTTTCACCCTTTTGAGTTTTTCATGTAAAGATTATGTTGTTATCTCCGTCAATTTTTTTTCTTTTATATGAGTATGTTAGATCTTTGTATAACACCAGGACTTTAATATGTCATCCTACTACCATGAATTCTCCAACACTCAACACACCTAAACTTTACTTCTTATAGTTGTACCACCTAAATATTTCATATCATATAAAAATATTATATTATTTAACTTTTAAAAAATGAAACACACATTTTTCATGAATAAATAAGGTGACATGTGCGTAAGATTTGAAGTTTGGGTGTTGTGTATGTAAATACATAAGAATTGAGTGTATGCATATAAATCTTCCACCTAGATTTTTGTTTTCTAAGATCCTCATAGCTCATTTATGCCTTGAGGGATTGTGATCGGTTTCATTTTCATTTAGAATTTGAATAAAAACTAATATAACAAAATGTTGAGGGTATGACCAATTCCACTATCCAAAAGAAACAGTTGCAATGGTAATACAAATGTAGAAAAAAAAAATCAAATATGATGATCCACTTAAAAATTCACACAAACCTGTCTTTTTATATGTTTATCAGAAACATGTTTGCATGGATTTCGAGGAAATTTAATAGATAAGAGTACTGAGGAGTACAACAAAGAAGGGCCCATAGATGGAATACAAGGACCCATAGATGAAAGATCAAGGCTATAGACTGAATGTAATCAGCATAAGATTGAGGGTTCATCATCATAAGACTAAGCGTTCCTTAGCAGAATACTAAAAGACTTGTCGGACTAAGTGCAGCCCCCCTAAGCCACGGTTGAAGGCCGACCAAGCAAAGACCATCTGAATAGATGCATATATCTGCCTCTCGCCAAAACTTGAGTCGAAATAAGAATACAACATCCCCAACTATCTTACAAATGACCCTGAGATTTGTTGTCCAGTGCCAAATACTAGACATCATGCAACTACATGGACTATCCTCGAAGGATAGCCTCATCAAAGATGAAGCTACTTGTCGAATTACAGTGATTCACTCTCCCTCTGTTTGAAAACCTAACCTTGCTCTATCGACAAGAGTTCCTTACCTATAGATCAACAATCAAGAACTAGATTAGCATAGCCAATCGGTAAAGACAAGCCGAGTGAGTCAGGTCTCACCGTCTTTGGGATGATCAACAACCTTGATTTAAGCAAGCATTGCTAACCCAGAGCCAACTAACTCTAGCCAACCGAGTCATGGGGTGGTCGAACCGAAGGCTTAGATATATAATTAAAATATCTTATAACGCCCCCATTAAAAGAAAAGCAAATATATAAGTCCATATATTCTACCCCTTTTTTCTTTAAATTGGGGGCTCATTAACTTAGAAAAGGCTAATCAACAATTCAAATTATTGTTTATTACTGTGCATATTTTTCTCATATTTTATGCTCTATTCCTTCGATGTGATTCAAAGATAATTTTTAATTCAACACAATAATAATTGAGTAAGTAAATCAATTATCAACATATTCAAATTCAAAGAAACTCAATTCATTGATCTTTGCTCACTCACAAAAATTTTGGTATCGAAATTGTGAAACCCTGCTCATTGAGCCTAGGAAGAAATTCACAAAACCTAACAGGGAGTATGACTTAAAAATTTAGTCATTATTTAATTTAACATATATTTTATTTCAATAATATTATCATCACAATCAAGAGTTTTTCATATGCCACATCGTGCACGGAGGACCGATACAAGCATGTTGGGTTGTGATGAGGGCATGTCAGACGCTTTGTGAGACGGCGTAGGCATGTTGCCTATCCACGCAGGGGCGTGGGCATGCCTCTCCTTGGCGCGGCCACATTTGTAACTCTCCAGAGCACGCTCAACATCTATATCATGTAAACCATAACAAAAATACCTTTCACAAGNCATGTTGGGTTGTGATGAGGGCATGTCAGACGCTTTGTGAGACGGCGTAGGCATGTTGCCTATCCACGCAGGCGCGTGGGCATGCCTCTCCTTGGCGCGGGCACGTTTGTAACTCTCCAGAGCACGCTCAACAACTATATCATATAAACCATAACAAAAATACCTTCCACAAGTGTAAAATCATCATCATAAAGAACTAAAATATGATATTTGTAAAACTAAACATCACAAATTTGTTTGACATGAAAACATATCCATGTTCTCTCCCATGATCTCTTGCTTTGCTTTATCTTTAACGACTTTGTGAAGATATCAAGACGATAGGTGCTGGCAAGTTCTAAAACATGAGCCTTTTCATCTTAGGTTGCAAGGATGCAAGTAGTACATCCTAGAAAGCCGACGATGTCCCTCGCCTCCCTCCATTTGGTTGCTTCTTCGCAGCTCACAATTTTGTCAGGTTGTTTCTCCCATGACGACTTCTACCTCTTCCCTTAGTTGCACAAGTAAACCCCTTGAATGCCCTAATCGCTCTCTCGTTCTTTTTAAGGATCACAATCATTTCCGCTTTCTCTGTTGTAGCTGCCTGCTCCCTCTCCCGACCATGTGATCGATTTGGGATTTAATGTATGATGAGACTAAAAACACTGCCTCCTGATAAAGGATGCGATGTAAGGAAGAAGCGGAGGGAAAAGAAAAAAAATCGAACTTCATATGGATCGCGTTAGTTGTCAGGACATAGTCGGACTCCAGACCCAATATTTTCTCGGATGAGACAGGGTATTTTTTCTCGGTTAGTTGAGTGGGGCGCTCGGGTCGGTTCGATTTAGAAAAAGTGTATTTTTTAAATTTTGTGGCACAAATCGCCTATTTGAAAAGTGATAGTGATGGCGCATAACAGTTATAAATCAATTTTAAAATAAGTATGTTATTGTTGTCATCTGAAATCAAAACTGAAGCCTTTAGAGCTCACCATATTAAACGTGTTTAATAATTCTGATATGATTTTTTGTATTTTGTTTTTATAATGTGTTGAAATTTAGAATAATACGAAATACTTGATTTTATTGATGCAGAGAGAGGTATAAATACCCATTACAGGATTTATTGGTAAGGAAAACAATAAAAACAGAATGCAGTAGAAAAAAATAAATAATAACAAAATATAAGAGGCAACTAATCTCTCTAATTAAGGAGAGAAATAAATAGAGATTCTCAAGATCTCTCATATAATTTATAACACTCTAAATATAAAGTTATAACAAATATGGAATATAATCACGAGTTTCGAGATCTTTCAACACTCTCCCTCAAGTTGAACATGATTGAAAATCATATTCAACTTGAATTTGAACACATCGGTTGCGGTATGCTGGCTAGACAAGTAGCATCGATTTGCCAAAAAACTCCAACAATCCTCAAATTGTAAGTGTCGAAGCCGAAAGTCTCATAGCCGAGAATGTCGAAGTCTAAGAGTGTTGAAGCCTGAGAGTGCTGAAGCCTGAGAGCGTCGAAGCCTGAGAGCTCTGAAGCCGAGAATGTGGAAGCCTGAGAGTGTCGAAGCCTGAGAATATTGAAGCCTGAGAGTGGCCTGGACGAGGGCTAAGCTCAATTTTGAGACATTGATGAATTTGTAAGTCATCGTTTAACTGATAATTGCATGAAAGCAACAAGAAGACTGCAATAATGCTGCAGGAGAGATGTAGGAAAGCTGTAGGGAGGTTGCAGGAAAGCTGTAGAGGGCCAACGACAGTGCTCAGAAAAGATGTAGTGCTCGGAGAAGGCTGCAATAATGCTGAAGAAAAGAGCAGTGCTTTTCTTGGGAAGAGCTGACCAAAATTTGCAGGAGAAAATTTGTTGAGGTAGATCCGACGGCGGAAAAGGCTGCAGGAGTAAGCCCGAAGGTCTAGTCGACAGCAGATATGTCCGCAGGAAGTTCTGGCGGCAGGAAAGGCCATAGGAGGGAGTTCCAGTGGCAAGAAAAGCCATCAAGGGATAGGTCAGGATGTCAGCAGAGAATAATTTCCGGTGGAGGAAGGTTTGTTGCTAAGAAATTTCAAGCAACGAAATTTGAACAAAGGAGCTCATGCAGGGAGAAGTCTGGTGCTCGGAAGAAGATCCTACTGGGAATTTCAGGAGGAAGGAAACCCTGGATTAGGTATTGAAGAGGCCAATAGAAGGATCTGGGTAAGAAATAGCAGTAGGGGGATCTTGTTGAAATTGTAGGGAAGTCCATTAGAAATTGCGGAAGAATGATTCAGCTGGTAGTTTACAGATTTAACTAGCATAAAGAAGAAGTTTGCCAGTTTGAGTTGAGATTTTGTTTCCAAAGACTATGATCGAGAAGCCGATAACAAAAACTCGCTTCAACACATTTTCGACTGCACGTGTGAGAGGAGCAACTCTTTCCAAGGTGTTTGTTGCAACCTGATTATAGATGTGATAAAACATGCCTACCTAGAACAGATCTATGATGAACTTATTTGAACCGACTTTGGTTATTGCATAATTGAAGCCATGCCGAAGCAACTGAGGTCCTTCAAAGATTATTGCAGGAGTAATGTAAACAATCAATGCAATGATTGAAATGCAAGCATATAAATTTGTGTTGTCCATATCAGTCATTGCTTTCTTTAAATAAATGCTTCTATAGGTGAAGGAGATATTAGAAATCATAGCACTAATAAAGCCAGTCCAGTTGAATGACAACTCATTTAAAGAGGCCATAGAGACACCAAGCACAACTGGTGCAAGTGACATCCACAATGTTAAGGGAATCTGTTGGCCAAGAATGAATTGTGAGGCTGACATATTGAAGAAAGGCTCCAAAGCTTTGATTGTGTGGGTGAAGGAGACTGCGATAGCAACAAATGAAACATTGCTTGTGACATTACCAATAGCGTGGCAAATCCAACTGGGATAAACATTTTCAAAATATTGGAATCGATGGGAGCGCGTTTAGGAAGCCTAACTATCCAGCTCACCAGACAATACACCACTCTGATAAATATATGTATGACAGAGACAGAGTACGAATACGGGAAGTAATTGTAGATCTTCTTGTTCAAAATGCTGAAGATCACATTCAAAAAATACCACATGAAGAAGAAGTACCTCGTGATGAGAGCCTGGTACTTGACGGTTAAGGGCACCGACACTTGCCCCGCAGAATCACTTTCTTCGGCTGGAGACGACGATGCTGCGGAGGAGATCAGCGGGAGGATCTTATATTTTCTAGCGATCGTCAGCTAAAGAGATAGAGTTACCCATTGTAAGAGAAATGAGCGGAGCTGTCTTCCCCAAATAAAGTTTTTGCCGTAGCCGTTGAAAACGACGGGTCGGGGGGTCGCTGGGAGGGCGAGGGAGCCAGCTCGTGGCGATGATTGCTGAAGGCGGAGGAGTTCGGGGATTCCGCTAGCGGCACCCGAGAAGAAACCCGTGAAAGCCATTACGAGAGGAGTAGTTAATGTATGAACCAAAGAGGAGGCCTGAGAAGCCTCTGGACCAGTACTTTGTGAGCTATTTTTGAGCAGGTAACCTCCCAATCTCTTGTTGACCCGAGATTCCCGGAGTCGGTGAGGGGGGCGTGGGCGTCTTCCGCCATTGGAGGGTTACTTGATTCTTGTGTCAAGGCTGATCCACTGCACAACTCAGAGAGAGGGAAGAGGACTAAAAACAGAGCAATAGAGCGAGTGAGAGAAGTAGATTCCAGGGAGCGGCAAAGTTAGAGAGAGAGAGAAAGAATGCCCCTCCCTTCCTACACAAAAAATGACAGGAAGGGAGTTCGACAATTCTCAAAGGAAGACTGATGGCTAGAGTACAAAATTAAGCTCTGATACCATGTTGAAATTTAGAATAATGGGGAATACTTGATTTTATTGATGCAAAGAGGGGTATAAATGTCCATTACATGACTTACTGGTAAGGAAAGCAATACAAACAGAATAAAGTAGAAAAGAAAATAAAAAATAACAAAATATAAGAGACAACTAATCTCTCTAATTAAGGAGAGAAATAAATAGAGATTCCCAAGATCTCTCATATAATTTATAACCATCTAAATATAGAATTATAACAAATATGAAATATAATCATCAGTTTCGAGATCTTTCAACAGAATGTTAGTAGAAGTATCTTCTTCTTCATATTCTCCCTTAAAGTGATAGAAAATAATTGCCCTACGTATCCTCATTTTTTCTCTTTTTTCTCTCTTATGCATAAAAGAAGAAAAAATATCCCGCCCAAACGGTCAACCACCTGCCGTTACGTCATCTGCCGATGAGGTGTATAAGACCCGGCGGCCGGTGGTTGATCGCCCAGACGCGCTACATCCGAACTAAATATTTTCTCATAAATGAGATACATAAGGAGATCATGATTCAACCATGAAAACATTAGTTCATTTATTGGTAGTAATTTAATTTTTTTCATTGATTGGTGTTTTTGCCTTAATAAAATTGATCAAATAAAAAAAATCAAATTATAATCTATTAATATAATTAATCAAATGATCTAAATAAATAATTCATATAAAGATATAGATGTTGTTTTATTCACAATAAAAAAAAAAACAAATTTTAATGAAAATTTTGGTGCATTTAGTTAATATTTAACTATAACTTTCAAAATATTAAATATTATCTAATTATGATGCAATTTAATGAGGTTAATTAAAACACAATTAAAATGCATACATTTCATTAAATTACTAATAGGAAAGTTCTAAGCTATTGGGCATTTATATGCACACCTCACAATTCTTACCTATTTATTAGTAAAAATTAATTATTTAATATCACATTAAATTAAAATTATTAATATATATTTTTTTAAGGTGAAATGCATATTTTCTTGTGCAAAGAAACTATTGTGGATACACAAGACATTTAGATATTTAAATACATACAATTTATTTTAATTTTGCTAATATTTTGCTTAATTTTTTTTTAAGATAAATTAATAAAAATTATAAAAAATTACTTCAAGCAACACTTTTTTAATTAATTGTTATTAATTACTAGGAAAAATTTACATGCATATAACACAATTTTTATGTTTTTTATATATCTGACATTAAAAATTTGATATTTATATTTATAACACTTGTCATAATTTATGCAAATATGTGCATTTATTTTAAAAAATTAATAATAATTATATTTTTAAAATTTTAAGTGTTATGATTTATTTAAATGTTATTAATTGTAATCAATATTTATATTAATGATAATTTGCTTTAATTAATTTCATAATTAATTATGAATTTCTTATTTACAATGAAAAATTTCTAATACTATTAAATTATTATAATAAATATAAATATATATATATCGACGACCGGGCGAGGAAGTCGCGACGGAGCGGAGCTTGCTGGAAGAAGCAACGAGGAGAGCGGCGGCGTGTGAAGAAGAGAGCACTTTGAGGGACTTGAGGATTTAAGCTAAAAGCTTCCAATGGATGGATTCGATAAACCCTAGATTCAAAGTAATACGGCGTAGAAACGGAATTTAAGTGTAGGCTGTCATTTTTTTGCTGATTTAGGTTAAATTCTGCTCGAATGCTTGGTGCAAGAACTCTTTTTTTCTCAATAACTTTTGTTTCCCGATCGGTTGGTGAAGCGGTAGCGGGATTAAGTAGCTTGAATTGAATCATTCCAGCTCGATTTTTGGGATTGTAGCGGTTTTGTGTCGAGGATTGATGGGAGAATCGAATCCTTAGTTCAGTTCAGCCGGCTTAAGGCGACGGCGTTCTACCGGTAAGGTTTTGGATTTCAGCTTGCTTTGCATGATTGGGGTCTAATTTTCTGATGATTGTAAATGCTGCAATGTGTTTATAATCTTTGGATTCAAGCAAGAACGAATTGAATGAAATTGATTAATTTTTATAATTCTCTTTGTTAGGATTTAAGCTAAATCTTGCTTAAATCTTGCCTCAAACAGCCTCTTAATTTGTCCAAATTCCAATAGTTTCCTTCCTTGTTTATGCTCCTTTAGAGATGTTAATTTTGCGTTTTTGTATCGAGGAAATGAGAGTTTATGGGGTGAAATTGTTGATAGCTAAGGTATAAAATTTGGTGTAATATTTAGATGAAAAACTTTCTTTTAATCAGTTTGAAATGTAATCAACTTCCTCTTCTCATTTCTTTTTCCTGAATATGATCGCTTGATTGATTTAGGGATTACTCCCGGAAAGATATGACCATAGTTGTCCGTCTTTGGAAGCAACCAAAAACCATTAATGGCTGGCAGAGCAATCTACAGAGGAAGAAAGCACCTTTTGCAGAAACTGAACGAACCCATTCTTTCTAGTTTTAGTATTTTAAGTTCTCAGCATGGTTCATTCGCTTATAATTCAGAGAATAAGCTCCTTGATCATAGGACATTTATTCATGCCAAAAAAGAACTCTTTGGTTCATCCTCTGCAACTTTTCTGAGAGGCCATCTTCGTGGGATTTCTGTGCCGAATAGTGAATTTGGAAGATCAGAAATCATTATCCCATTTGGGGCACGAGGGTTGTCGCAGTATGTCCGCAACGCATCAACAGCTACTGCTAAGCAGCCTGAAATTAGCGGAGAAGAACACGGCGAAGATCAGGAGAAAAAACAGAACAAAGAGGCATCACCAGAGGAGTGTGATCAGGCTGTTGAAGGCTTGAGCACAGCAAAAGCTAAAGCAAAAGCTAAGCAGCTGCAAGAAACCCAGAAAGATTATCAATTTATTCGTAAGTTTTGGGCTAAGCTATTAGGGATCGGTCCTGCTTTACGAGCTGTCGCTTCCATGAGCAGGTGCAAACTTTTTCACTTCGCATTTGTTAATTGTAGGAACAATGTAGAAATTACATTTTTACCGCTGATTTGTGTGACAAAATTCCTTGCAACAGGGAGGATTGGGCCGTAAAGTTTCGCCATTGGAAGGATGAATTTGTTTCTACGATGCAGCACTATTGGCTCGGCTGTAAGTTACTGTGGGCGGACATTAGAATTTCTTCGAGATTATTGTTGAAACTTGCGGGGGGAAAGAGCCTTAGTAGAAGGGAGCGAAAACAATTGACTCGCACTACTGCAGATATCTTCAGGCTGGTTCCTTTTGCAGTTTTTATAGTAGTTCCATTCATGGAATTTTTATTGCCCGTGTTCTTGAAGCTGTTTCCAAACATGCTTCCATCTACTTTTCAGGATAAGATGAAGGAACAGGTAATACTTTTGAATGCAATTTACAATTTTTTTTATAAATCTTTCTATTTGTTTAGGGCTTGTTTTGAATCTCTTTTGTTTTTGTTTTTAAAAAGGTGTTTCTTAGTGTGTTTTTTCATATTTTTATTTTTTATTTCTAAAAATAAATAAACATATTTTTGAAAATACTCAAAACAAATATTTTGGGTATTCTTAAAAGCAATTATACCTTAATTAAATATGTCAAATATGTTTTGTTTCAAATAAAAAAATACACGAAGTAAAAGAAAAACAGAAAATAAAGAACAAAACGGATCCCAAATGGCCCCTTATGGCTTGTTTGGGATCATTTTTTTTTTTCATTTATTTTTAAAAACATGTTTGTTGAATGTTTTTTTACATATTTTTATTTTTTATTTCTAAAAACAAATTAACATGTTTTTGAAAACACTCAAAAAAGGCTTTTAAATATTTTGAGTGTTTTTGAAAACAACTATACATTAAATAAATATGTCAAACACGTTTTGTTTTAAATTAAAACATAAATAAAACAAAACAAAAACANGAAAAATAGAAAATAAAGAACAAAACTGATCCCAAATGGCCCCTTATGGCTTGTTTGGGATCATTTTTTTTTTCATTTTTTTTAAAAACATGTTTGTTGAATGTTTTTTTACATATTTTTATTTTTTATTTCTAAAAATAAATTAACATGTTTTTGAAAACACTCAAAAAAGGCTTTTAAATATTTTGAGTGTTTTTGAAAACAACTATACATTAAATAAATATGTCAAACACATTTTGTTTTAAATTAAAACATAAATAAAACAAAACAAAAACAAAAAAAAAGAGAAATAAAAAAGAAAAGTGTTCCCAAACGGCCTCTTAGTCTTTTGAGTAACCTGCATTTTAGCTAAATTCTATGAGCTTGTGAGTTGAAAGTGTACATTCNTCCCAAACGGCCTCTTAGTCTTTTGAGTAACCTGCATTTTAGCTAAATTCTATGAGCTTGTGAGTTGAAAGTGTACATTTTTCTCGTTTGAGTTGTTTTCCCAAAATAAATTGTTCGTATGTATGTGTTTTCTTGAGGCTAAGTATTATTTGATATATGATCACCATTTGAAGGCGTTTCTTATTTTTATCATCTTATACTTATTTGCAGGAAGCTCTTAAACGGAACCTTAATGCTCGAATAGCGTATGCGAAATTCTTGCAAGACACCGTCAAAGAAATGGCTAATGAGGTGCAAAGAACACGTAGCGGAGAAGTAAAACAGACCGCAGAAGATCTCGATGAATTTTTGAACAAAGTACACCATCAATCTTAATATGATTCTTTATGGGTTTATGTATTGATTCTTGAAAAATCAGGGAATTATATTATTATCTGATATCCTATATTGATTTAGGTCAGAACCGGCGCTCGTGTTTCCAATGAGGAAATTTTGAATTTTGCGAAACTTTTCAATGATGAGCTAACTCTGGATAATATTAGCAGGTTGAATTTGTGTTTGTTTCTTCATTCACGGCTTCTAAGTTAACTNAATGGTTGTGTGGTCATCATTGTTGTCACTGCCAGACCACCTTCATCACCATCTGACCACATTCATTGTTGTCGAATTATGGTTGTTCGACCATCATCATCATCATCATTGTTGGACCATTGTCTTTATTAGATCAACACTGCCCAACCACTTATGTCGTCGTTGTTATACCACCTTTATCGAACTACCACCATCACCATACCACCGTTGCTCGACCATCGCCATCGCCGCAACCACACCACCGCCTTCTGGCCTTCACCATCACCAGGCAACCATTGCCTGGCCACCACTATTGCCACCATTACTTGGCCACCACCATTGTCATCGCCATATCATCGCTATCAAGTCGCCACAATCTTCGAATCATTGTTACCCAACCACCACCGTCGATGCCACAAGACAACTATCATCTGGCCGTAACCACAACCGAACCATCACTACCCAACCATCATCTTCAAGCCAAAACCGCTATGCCTCCACATTATCGATGACACTAGCATCATATTTTCTAGCACACAAGCCGCAACCACTTCCCAACATATTTCACCACTCCTCTATGACTGGAAAAATCTTGTAATCTAGATTGGCATAGTGGAATTATTTCAATTTGGCTAGACCTCATGATTTTCACCCTTTCGAGTTTTTCATGTAAATATTTATGTTGTTATCTCTGTCAATTTTTTTTCTTTTATATGAGTGCGTTAGATCTTTGTATAACACCAGGACTTTAATATGTCATTCTACTACTATGAATTCTCCAACACTCAACTCACCTAAACTTTACTTTTAATATTTGTACCGCCTAAATATTTCATATCATATAAAAATATTATTTTATTTAACTCTTAAAAAATGAAACACACATTTTTCATGAATAAATAAGATGACATATGCTTAAAATTTGAAGTTTGGGTGTTGTGTAAATACATAAGAATTGAGTGGTATGCATATAAATCTTCCACCTAGATTTTTGTTTTTCAAGATCCTCAGAGCTCATTTATGCCTTGAGGGATTGTGGTCGGTTTCATTTTCATTTAGAATTTGAATAAAAACTAATATAACAAAATGTTGAGGGCATGACCAATTCCACTATCCAAAAGAAACAGTTGCAATAGTAATACAAACGTAGAAGAAAATCAAATATGATGATCCACTTAAAAATTCACACAAGTCTGTCTATTTATATGTTTATCAGAAACATGTTTGCATGGATTTCGAGGAAATTTAATAGATAAGAGTACTGAGGAGTACAACAAAGAAGGGCCCATAGATGGAATACAAGGACCCATAGATGAAAGATCAAGGCTATAGACTGAATGTAATCAGCATAAGATTGAGGGTTCATCATCATAAGACTAAGCGTTCCTTAGCAGAATACTAAAAGACTTGTCGGACTAAGTGCAGCCCCCCTAAGCCACGGTTGAAGGCCGACCAAGCAAAGACCATCTGAATAGATGCATATNTTTATGGAAGATGCTCAAATTCATAATTTGAGGGATCAAATGATCGTCAAATTTGATAAGTTCATAGTAAAATCGATTATTTTGATGAGGCGAGTCAACGAGTGTAAAATCACTTCATTCTGACATCATTCAGACATTGAAATATTCATAAAATTATATTTAATCAAGAGAATCACTTTGAGTTGTCTGGCGAAGTAGTTCAAATTCATGCAGTATTTATAGCGGATGCTGTTCTTTTCATGAAGGTTGAAGGGAGCTCCAAGCTCTTGAGGATTTCCTCTCCCCATTGTCGTCGTTAAGCCCCTGGTGTTGTTAGATCACTGCTGCCCGACCGTTGTTGCTATCACTAACTTCAAGCCATCATCTAACGCCGCCAAACCGTTGTTGTTTGGTCGCTATTGCTACTATCGTCATTGAGACGCCGCCACCGTCAATGTCACACCATTGCAATATAATTTTAGTCGTTGCAATAGCTGTCATCGCCCAGCCACCACTATCATCGTTGTCTGGTCGTTGCCACTGCAGTTTGGTCGTCACCAATTCCGTCCGGTTGTTGCCACCGTCGTCAAACCATTGTCATCTGGTCGTGGCCATCACCGAACCTCACTGCTCGTCGATCACTGTTGTTTTCGCCTGATTACTATCGTTAGTGTTGGACCACCACCAGACAATGGTTGTGTGGTCATCATTGTTGTCACTGCCAGACCACCTTCATCACCATCTGACCACATTCATTGTTGTCGAATTATGGTTGTTCGACCATCATCATCATCATCATTGTTGGACCATTGTCTTTATTAGATCAACACTGCCCAACCACTTATGTCGTCGTTGTTATACCACCTTTATCGAACTACCACCATCACCATACCACCGTTGCTCGACCATCGCCATCGCCGCAACCACACCACCGCCTTCTGGCCTTCACCATCACCAGGCAACCATTGCCTGGCCACCACTATTGCCACCATTACTTGGCCACCACCATTGTCATCGCCATATCATCGCTATCAAGTCGCCACAATCTTCGAATCATTGTTACCCAACCACCACCGTCGATGCCACAAGACAACTATCATCTGGCCGTAACCACAACCGAACCATCACTACCCAACCATCATCTTCAAGCCAAAACCGCTATGCCTCCACATTATCGATGACACTAGCATCATATTTTCTAGCACACAAGCCGCAACCACTTCCCAACATATTTCACCACTCCTCTATGACTGGAAAAATCTTGTAATCTAGATTGGCATAGTGGAATTATTTCAATTTGGCTAGACCTCATGATTTTCACCCTTTCGAGTTTTTCATGTAAATATTTATGTTGTTATCTCTGTCAATTTTTTTTCTTTTATATGAGTGCGTTAGATCTTTGTATAACACCAGGACTTTAATATGTCATTCTACTACTATGAATTCTCCAACACTCAACTCACCTAAACTTTACTTTTAATATTTGTACCGCCTAAATATTTCATATCATATAAAAATATTATTTTATTTAACTCTTAAAAAATGAAACACACATTTTTCATGAATAAATAAGATGACATATGCTTAAAATTTGAAGTTTGGGTGTTGTGTAAATACATAAGAATTGAGTGGTATGCATATAAATCTTCCACCTAGATTTTTGTTTTTCAAGATCCTCAGAGCTCATTTATGCCTTGAGGGATTGTGGTCGGTTTCATTTTCATTTAGAATTTGAATAAAAACTAATATAACAAAATGTTGAGGGCATGACCAATTCCACTATCCAAAAGAAACAGTTGCAATAGTAATACAAACGTAGAAGAAAATCAAATATGATGATCCACTTAAAAATTCACACAAGTCTGTCTATTTATATGTTTATCAGAAACATGTTTGCATGGATTTCGAGGAAATTTAATAGATAAGAGTACTGAGGAGTACAACAAAGAAGGGCCCATAGATGGAATACAAGGACCCATAGATGAAAGATCAAGGCTATAGACTGAATGTAATCAGCATAAGATTGAGGGTTCATCATCATAAGACTAAGCGTTCCTTAGCAGAATACTAAAAGACTTGTCGGACTAAGTGCAGCCCCCCTAAGCCACGGTTGAAGGCCGACCAAGCAAAGACCATCTGAATAGATGCATATATCTGCCTCTCGCCAAAACTTGAGTCGAAATAAGAATACAACATCCCCAACTATCTTACAAATGACCCTGAGATTTGTTGTCCAGTGCCAAATACTAGACATCATGCAACTACATCAACTATCCTCGAAGGATAGCCTCATAAAAAATGAAGATACTTGTCGAATTACAGTGATTCACCCCCCCTCTGTTTAAAAACCTAACCTTGTTCTATCGACAAGAGTTCCTTACCTATAGATCAACAATTGAGAACTAGATTAGCATAGCCAATCGGCAAAGACAAGCCTAGTGAGTCATATCTCACCGTCTTCGGGATGATCAACAACCTCAATTTAGTGATGGCGAAAAAGCAAGCATTGCTGAATCAGAGCCAACTAACTCCAGCCAACCGAGTCATGGGGTGGCCGAACCGAAGGCTTATAGATATATAATCGAAATATCTTATAACGCCCCCATTAAAAGAAAGACAGATATATAACTCCATATATTCTACCCCTATTTTCTTTAAATTAGGGGCTCATTAACTTAGAAAAGGCTAATCAACAATTCAAATTATTGTTTATTACTGTGCATATCTCTATCATATTTTATGTTATATTCCTTCCGTGTGATTCAAAGATAATTTTTAATTCAACACTACAATAATTGAGTAAGTAAATCAATTATCAACATATTCAAATTCAAAGAAACTCAATTCATTGATCTTTGCACTCTCACAAAAATTTTGGTATCGAAATTGTGAAACCCTGCTCGTTGAGCGTTGGAAGAAATTCACAAAACCTAACAGGAGAGTATGAGTTAAAAATTTAGTCATTATTTAATTTAACATAAATTTTATTTCAATAATATTATCATCACAATCAAAAGTTTTTCATATGCCACATCGTGCACGGAGGACCGATACGAGCTTGTTTGGTTGTGATGAGGGCATGTCGGACGCTTTGTGAGACAGTGTAGGCTTGTTGCCTATCCACGCAGGGGCGTGGGCATGCCTCTCCTTGGCGCGGGCACGTTTGTAACTCTCCAGAGCATGCTCAACATCTATATCATGCAAACCATAACAAAAATACATTCCACAAATGTAAAATCATCATCATAAAGAACTAAAATATGATATTTGCAAAACTAAACATCACAAATTTGTTTCACATCAAAACATATCCATGTTCTCTCCCATGATCTCTTGCTTTGCTTTATCTTTAACGACTTTGTGAAGATATCAAGACGATAGGTGCTGGCAAGTTCTAAAACGTGAGCCTTTTCATCTTAGGTTGTAAGGATGCAAGTAGTACATCCTAGAAAGCCGATGATGTCCCTCGCCTCCCTCCATTTGGTTGCTTCTTCTCAGCTCACAATTTTGTCAGGTTGTTTCTCCTATGACGACTTCTACCTCTTCCCTTAGTTACACAAGTAAACCCCTTGAATGCCCTAATCGCTCTCTCATTCTTTTTAAGGATCACAATCATTTCCGCTTTCTCTTTTGTAGCTGTCTGCTCCCTCTCCCGACCATGTGATCGATTTGGGATTTAATGTATGATGAGACTAAGTGTGCGTTTGGGAGAGCTTGTGCGTTTCGGGATAAGAAACTTATTCTGAAATGCGGCCCGCGGGGTTCGACCTGCGACCTGCGTTTAGTGTAAAATTAAAACCGAATTTTCGGATAAACTGGCAAAACGCGTGAACCAAATGGTACCGCGACGTTCAAAAAAGCCCCCTCACATTTATAAGCTGCCCCAAACGGACCCTAAAAAAGCGATGCACAAAGGAAGCGGAGGGAAAAAAAAATCGAATTTCATATGCATCACGTCCATTGTCCGGACATAGCTTGCATTTAAGATTTTCTTGGATGAGACAGGGAGCGGGGCACTCGAGTCGGTCCGATTTAGAAAAAGTGGATTTTTTTAGTTTTTTNATTTAATGAGGTTAATTAAAACACAATTAAAATGCATACATTTCATTAATTACTAATAGGAAAGTTCTAAGCCATTGGGCATTTATATGCACACCTCACAATTCTTACCTATTTATTAATAAAAATTAATTATTTAATATCACATTAAAATAAAATCATTATTATATTTTTTAGGGTGAAATGCATATTTTCTTGTGCAAAGAAACTATTGTGGATACACATGACATTTAGATATTTAAATACATACAATTTATTTTAATTTTGCTAATATTTTGCTTAATTTTTTTTTAGGATAAATTAATAAAAATTATAAAAATTTACTTCAAGAAACACATTTTTAAATAATTGCTATTAATTACTAGAAAAAATTTGCATGCATATAACACAATTTTTATGTTTTTATATATCTAACATCAAAAATTTCATATTTATATTTATAACACTTGCCATGAATTAATGCAAATATGTGCATTTATTTTAAAAAAATTAATAATTATTATATTTTTAAAAATTTAAGCGTTATGATTTATTTAAATGTTATTAATTTTAATCAATATTTATATTAATGATAATTTGCTTTAATTAATTTCATATATAATTATGAATTTCTTATTTATAAATATAATTNGGAAGTGCCGGGTCAGATGAAAAGGTATCCCACAACTGCTCATATTTCTTCCTTTCCAGTTGGTTGTCACAAATCGCCCGCCGGGCATGAAATTTTCATACAGACCACACAATTCTTATTTATTTATATATCTAACACCTAGAGTTTGATATTTACATTTTTTACATTTTTTGTGTTAAAAGTTATGCATGAAAATGTATATCTCACTTTTAAAAACTTGGTAATATTGGTATCTTTGATGTAATGTCAAAGATTTGAGTAGCATGTATGTAAATATGAAAGTTTAGATGTTAGATATATAAATATACGAGAATTGTGTGGTATGTAAGTAAATATCCCATAATTTTAAGAATAAAGATATTATTCGTAAGGATAGTTCTTGCTTTTAGCTTGCGCCTTTTGCTGGGCTTATGTGATTTTTTTTTTGGCTTAAAGGGGCAGGGTGTAATAGATTTAAAGGATTAATATTCGTAATTAGTTGAAGTAGTCTTCCTTAACCCTGGTTTAGCTAATCATTAACCTCTGTTTAGCTAGATATATGTAATTAGTCTTCTCTCGGGTGTGCGTGTGTGTGTATATACCTATGTATTGAACTGGTGAGATGATGAAAATATTCTCTCTATTTGCCCTTCTTTTCTCAATTTCATCTTATATCCTCCTTGATTCTACTCTTTGCAACTTCTCCCATCGATCCCTGGAGTTGCTGCATTTCAATAGAGTGGTATCGGAGCTTGGACTTGAGATTTAGGCTTGTTTGAGGCAACTGTGACTTTTTGTAAAGTTGATTATAAAGTTGTGGTGGGAGGATTATCTTAGAAATCTATGATAAGAATTATAAATTTTTTTTTTTTCAAAAGCTGGACAACTTTTTTATGACCTTCACACTTTAACAGATCTTATTGCAAAAATTAGGTTTCCATTAAATTTTTTTAAAAAAAATAACAATGAAATAGTTCTCCAAACAAAACTGTGGTTGATTGTTTAAAATGCTACGCAACCAGAAAACCATCCAAACAGAACAGTGGGTCTTAGTAGTTATTATTAATAAACTGGGTATTTGGGTGCGAGCGGGAGTGGTGTAACAATAATGGTAAAAATTAATATATTGATTCCTTGTAACTTATTGGGGACATTATCTTAGCTTTTGGGTATAATGTGGCAGTACAGTTGAGGCCGTGTGGGATCACTTCTATATTATGCTTATATTTTGATTTGAAATAAAACATATTTGGTATGTTTGATTAAAATAGAGTTGTTTTTGAAAACACTGAAAATACTAAAATGTTGTTGAGCGTTTTCAATATGTTAATTTGTTTTTAGAAACAAAAAAAATAATAAAACATGCAAACAATATAACAAACAAATTAACATGAAGTATGGGGACTATGTTAATCCCATCTCTTTTAATATGGGTTGAAATGCTCCCCATGGTGAACTATGTTAGGCCTTGTTAAAAAAAATGTGAGGATTAAATTGACACTTTTAAAGACTCCGGCTAAACTGGATCCTTACACAGAATTAGGGGACTATTTTGATACTTTTCTCCATATATTTGACATGTTTCTTTGTGGTTTAGTATTTCTGATCAGTACATTCTGTTTAATTAGAGANTGGTGAACTATGTTAGGCCTTGTTAAAAAAAATGTGAGGATTAAATTGACACTTTTAAAGACTCCGGCTAAAATGGATCCTTATACAGAATTAGGGGACTATTTTGACACTTTTTTCCGTATATTTGACATGTTTCTTTGTGGTTTAGTATTTCTGATCAGTACATTCTGTTTAATTAGAGTCTATAAAACAGACCATCCTCTCTGTTGTCTGCTCAGGTGAGTCTACTGAAAAACAAGTTTGGTTTTGACGATGCATTCAACTACAAGCAGGAGACTGATCTCAATGCCGCTTTGAAGAGGTTTATTTTTACCCTTTTTCAATCTTTTTAATTATCTACATTATGAACACAAATGATTCTAAGCTATAAAATGTTCTTGTTCGACTCAATTTGAATTCGTTTATTCGTTTCTGTTTGTGTTCGGCTTGAAATAAACTCAAATGATTTCAAAAATAATAAAGTTTGGGGTGGTTACAAGGAGCACCTGAAACATTGCTATTTTTAAATCTAGCAATCTCTTTCATCCATTTTTCAAATTCTCACTCAAATATCAAAACTCATGATGAAACTCCAACTCATATTTTTTTTTTTCATTTTTATTAAATTCTCAATGAATTGATCGTGTCACGTGTAAATACTTCAGTTTGTAGTTCAAAAATATTACCCGGGAACTACATTTTGTAAATAGCAATATTTCAAATACTATGCATGTTATTACCCCTAAAATTTAACTTGTTTTTTAAATATGCTCATAAAAAATCAATAAAAAATATTCCATACTATTATTTATTTTATTATTTGATTAATTTGAGTTAAAATTAGTCAATCACGATTGGAAAAAAAAAAATATTGTTCATGTTCGACATGCTTGCTTAATGACGAATCAAACGAGTTACGTAACAATTTAAGCACGAGTTGTTCACGAATGAGTTTCTTAACCGCCTTCGATAACTATAGATTGTATTATAATTCGATTATGGAGAATCATAATCTTAATTCCTCAAATACAACAGAAATCAAAACATTTATTTCTCCACAGCTGCATCTACTGCTTATAATCAAACGGTTCCAACACCCTACCATCCTCAAACCAAAACCTTCTCCATCCTCTTCCATCACAACTCAAGCAAACATTTTTCTTCCACAGGAGATTTCCCGACGGCATCGATATCTACTTCGAGAACGTCGGCGGTGCAATGCTGGACGCCGTTCTGCTGAACATGAGGATTCACGGCCGCATTGCGGCGTGCGGGATGATTTCACAGTACAATCTCGAGAAGCCCGAAGGCGTTCATAACCTGATGTTTGTTGTCTCCAAGCGGATTCGGATTGAAGGTTTCATCGTCTTTGAC
>JXCR01103852.1:209674-231447 GCA_002079205.1 Phalaenopsis hybrid cultivar | reverse complement strand
TTATCATAATTTATATGCGTTTGACAATCTCACAAAGCATTATTTATTTTTTCCTTTCAGGAGGAAGAGAAACTAAAAGAGAAAGAGGAGAAAGCTAAAAAGGAGGAAGCTGTGATCCATGACGAAGATGTGGCTTTAAGGGAGATGACTGGTCCTACCTTACGTGAAGCACGGGAGCTGGCCGAAGAGAAAACAATGGAGAAAAGGGAGCAGCTGTGCAATATCAGCCGTGCTTTGGCTCTCCTTGCTTCGGCCTCAGTATGTCGGCCTGCTCACATTGGATCTACTTGAGCTTTTCAATGATGGCTTTTCTCGATTTTCACTACTTAAATGGTTAACAATTTACTGTTTTACGACCCTTGCAGTCCGTCAGTAGCGAGCGTCAAGAATTCCTGCGCCTTGTTAATAAAGAGGTATGTTAAAATTTTGTAGTATTAGCATGGCTATTGCTCAACTATGGGTGTAAAAGAGTCAAGTCGAGCTTGAGCTCGAGCGTCATTCTTCGAGTTTGAGCCAACTTGTTATTATGAAAGAGAAAATAATATTAATTCAAACTAATGGTAAATGATAAAAGAATAAGCAATTATGATATAAATAATAAGAAATCATATAAAATGAAATATATTTTTAATAATTTTAAAGTAAAATCTTGAATTTTAATATATTTTAAGTATATTTTATATTAATATTTTTTCAACGAGCCGGTTCACGAGTGAGGAGCTATCGAGTCAAGTGTAAGCTAGCCTAAGCTTGGCTTGTTAGCTCATCGTGCTCAGCTCATGAGCCGCTTATCAAGATGAACCCTAGCCAACTCATGAGTCGGCTAGGTGCAGATACTTTATGNTTTGACATGAAAACATATCCATGTTCTCTCCCATGATCTCTTGCTTTGCTTTATCTTTAACGACTTTGTGAACATATCAAGACGATAGGTGCTGGCAAGTTCTAAAACATAGCCTTTTCATCTTAGGTTGTAAGGATGCAAGTAGTACATCCAGGAAAGCCGACGATGTCCCTCACCTCCCTCCATTTGGTTGCTTCTTATCAGCTCACAATTTTGTCAGGTTGTTTCTCCCATGACGACTGCTACCTCTTCCCTTAGTTGCACAAGTAAAGCCATTGAATGCCCTAATCACTCTCTCGTTCTTTTCAAGGATCACAATCATTTCCGCTTTCTCTGTTGTAGCCGCTTGCTCCATCTCCCGACCATGTGATCGATTTGGGATTTAATGTATGATGAGACTAAAAAACACTGCCTCGGGATAAAGGACGCGATGCACGGAGGAAGCGGAGGGGAAAAAAATAGAACTTCATATGCATCACGTCCGTTGTCCGGACATAGCTTGCGTACGGACTCCAGACGCAATATTTTCTCGGATGAGACAGGGAGCGGGGCACTCGGGGCACTCGGGTTGGTTATATTTAGAAAAAGTGTATTTTTTTAGTTTTGTGACACAAATTGCCCTATTTGAAAAGTGATAGTGATGGTGCATAACAGTTATAAATCAATTTTAAAAAAAGTATGATATTGTTGTCATCTGAAAGCAAAACTGAAGCCTTTAGAGCTCGCCATATTAAACGTGTTTAATAAGTTTGATATGATTTTTTGTAATTTGTTTTTAGAATGTGTTGAAATTTAGAATAATATGGAATACTTGATTTTGTTGATGCAAAGAGATGTATAAATACCAATTACATGACTTACTGGTAAGGAAAGCAATAAAAACAGAATGCAGTAGAAAAGGAAATAAATAATAACAAAATATAAGAGACAACTAATTTATCTAATTAATGAGAGAAATAAATAGAGATTTTCAAGATATCTCATAAAATTTATAACCCTCTAAATATAGAGTTATAACAAATATGAAATATAATCATCAGTTTCGAGATCTTTCAACACTCCTCAAGTTGAACATGGTTGAAAACCATGTTCAACTTGAATTTGAAAACATCGGTTGTGGTATGTTGACTGGACAAGTAGCATCGATTTGCCAAAAAACTCAAACAATCCTCAAATCGTAAGTGTCGAAGCCGAAAGTCTCAAAGCTGAGAATGTCGAAGTCTAAGAGTGTCGAAGCCTGAGAGTGCTGAAGCCTGAGAGCGCCGAAGCCTGAGAGCTCCGAAGCCGATAATGCCAAAGCATGAGAGTGTCAAAGCCTGAGAGTGTCGAAGCCTGAGAGTGGCATGGACGAGGGCTAAGCTCAATTTCGGGACATTGATGAATTTGTAAGTAATCGATTGACTGATAATTGCATGAAAGCAACAACATAAAAGCTGCAAGAAGGCTGCAGGGAGGTTGCAGGAAAGCTGCAGAGGGCCAACGACAGTGCTCATGAAAGTTGTAGTGCTAAGAGAAGGTTGCAATAATGCTGAAGAAAAGAGCAGTGCTTTCCTTGGGAAGAGCTGGCCAAAATCAGCAGGGAAAATTTTGTTGAGGTAGATCTGACGACAGAAAAGGCTGCAGGGGAAAGAATTGGCTGCAGGAGTAAGCCTGAAGGTCCAGTCGGCAGCAGATATGTCCGCAGGAAGTTCTAGCGGCAGGAAAGGCCGCAGGAAGTTCTGGCGGCAGGAAAGGCAGCAGGAGGGAGTTCTAGTGGCAGGAAAAACTATCAAGGGATAGGTATGGATGTCAGCAGGGAATAATTCTGGCGGAGGAAGGTTTGTTGCTAAGAAGATTCAAGCAACAAAATTTGAACAAAGGAGCTCATGCAGGGAGAAGTATGGTGCTCGGAAGAACAGGAGGAGCTTCATAGGAGGGTTTGCAGATTAGCCAAAAAGGATGTGGGCAAAGAATCGATTGAGAGCCTGCAACAGAAAAAGATCCGAACAAGAGGAAGAGATCAGGAAGAGGCCTTAAAGAACTTGGAGAGGATTGGTCGTTGCTTGCTACAGCTTGTTGCTTATGGGACACGAGGAGATCCTGTTGTTGCTACTATAGTGAGAGGATACAGACATAAGAGGGCCTGCATTAGGGAGATTCAAGATTCCAAGAGAGCAGTTTCCTGGAAAGAAATCAGGAGAGCCCCTGCAACCACATAATGAGTTTTGGTTGCAGGAAAGTAAAGATTTAGCAAGGAGATCTGGTAGGGCGGACTGCCGGAAGATATAACATGAAGGAGATCCTACTATGAATTTTAGGAGGAAGGAAACCCTGCATTAGGTATTGGGTAAGAAATAACAATAGGGGGATCTTGCTGAAATTGTTGGGAAGTCCGTTGGAAATTGCAAAAGAAGGATCCAGCTGGTAGTTGTTGCAACCTGATTATAGAGGTGATAAAAAATGCCTACCCAGAACAGATATGTGATTAAATTATTTAAACCGACTTTTGCTTTGAAGCCATGCTAAAGCAACTGAGGTCCTTCGAAGATTATTGCAGAAGTAATGTAAACGATCAGTACAATGATTGAAATGTAAGCATATAAATTTGTGATGTCCATATCAGTCGTTGCTTTCTTTGAATAAATGCTTCTATAGGTGAAGGAGATATTAGAAATCATAGCCCTAATAAAGCTAGTCCAATTGAATGACAACTCAGTTAAAGTGTCCATAGAGACACCAAGCACAACTGGTGCAAGTGACAACCACAATGTTAAGGGCATCTGTTGGTCAAAAATGAATTGTGAGGCTACCGCATTGAAGAAAGGTTCCAGAGCTTTGATTGTGTGGGTGAAGGAGACTGCGACGACATCAAATGAAACATTGCTTGTGACATTACCAATAGCGTGGCAAATCCCAACTGAGATGAGCAATTTCAAAATATTGAAATCGATAGGAGCACGTTTAGGAAGCCCAACTATCAAGCTCACCACTCTGACAAATAGATGTATGATAGAGACAAAGTACGGATACGGGAAATAGTTATAGATCTTCTTGTTCAGAATGTTGAAGATCACATTCAAAAAAATACCACATGAAGAATAAGTACCCCGTGATGAGAGCCTAGTACTTGACGGTTAAGGGCACCAGCGCTTGCCCCGCAGAATCGCTTTCTTCGGCCTGAGACGACAATGCTGCGGCGGAGATCGGCGGGAGGATCTTATATTTTCTGGTGATCGTCAGATGAAGAGATAGAGTTACCCCTTGTAAGAGAAATGGGCGGAGCTGTCTTCCACAAATGAAGTTTCCGCCGTCGCCGTTGAAAACGGCGAGTCGAGGGACCGCTGGGACGGCGAGGGAGCCAGCTCGTGACGATGATCGCTGAAGGCGGAGGAGTATGGGGATTCCGCTAGCGGCACCCGAGAAGAAACCCGTGAAATCCATTGCGAGAGGAGTAGTTAATGGATGAACCAAAGAGGAGGCCTGAGAAACCTCTGGATCAGTACTTTGTGAATTATTTTGAGCAGGTAACCTCCCAATCTCTTGTTGACCGGAGATTCCCGGAGTCGTTGAGGGGGGCATGAGCTTCTTCCACCATTGGAGGGTTTCTTGATTCTTGTGTCGAGACTGATCCACTGCGCAACTCGGAGCGAGGGAAGAGGACTAAAAATAGAGCAACAGAGCAAGTGAGAGAAGTAAATTCCAGGGCGCGACCTAGTTAGAGAGAGAGAGAGCGAAAGAGTGTCGCTCCCTTCCTACACAAAGGATGGCAAGAAGGGTGTTCGACAATTCTCAAAGAAAGACTGGTGGCTAGAGTACAAAATTAGACTCTAATATCATGTTGAAATTTAGAATAATGTGGAATACTTGATTTTATTGATGTAAAGAGGGTTATAAATACCCATTACAGGACTTACTGGTAAGGAAAATAATACAAACAAAATAAAGTAAGAAAGGAAATAAAAAACAACAAAATATAAGAGGCAACTAATCTCTCTAATTAAGGAGAGAAATAAATAGATATTCCCAAGATCTCTCATATAATTTATAACCCTCTAAATATAGAGTTATAACAAATATGAAATATAATTATCAATTTAGAGATCTTTCAACAGAATGTTAGTAGAAGTATCTTCTTCTTCATATTCTCCCTCAAAGTGATAGAAAATGATTACCTTACATATCCTTATTTTTTCTCTCTTTTCTCTCTTATGTCTAAAAGAGGAAAAAACTATTCCGTCTGAACGGTCAACCACCTGTCGTCACGTCCTCCGCCGATGAGGAGTATAAGATGCGGCGGCCGGTGGTTGATCGTCCGGACTCACTACATCCGAACTAAATATTTTCTCATAAATCAGATACATATAGAGATCAGGATTCAACCATGAAAACATTAGTTCATTTATTGGTATTAATTTAATTTTAATTGGTGTTTTTGCCTTAATAAAATTGATCAAATAAAAAAAAAACAAATTATAATCTATTAAAATAATCAATCAAATGATCTAAATAAATAATTCATATAAAGATCAATATAGATGTTGTTTTATTCACAATAAAAAATTACAAATTTTAATGAAAGTTTTTGGGCATTTAGTTAATATTTAACTATAATTTTCAAAATATTAAATATTATCTAATTATGATGCTTATTTAATGAGGTTAATTAAAACACAATTAAAATGCATACATTTCATTAAATTACTAATAGGAAAGTTCTAAGCTATTGGGCATTTATATGCACACCTCACAATTCTTACCTATTTATTAATAAAAATTAATTATATAATATCACATTAAAATAAAATTATTATCATATTTTTTCAAGGTGAAATGCATATTTTCTCGAGACATTTAGATATTTAAATACATACAATTTATTTTAATTTTGCTAATATTTTGCTTAATTTTTTTAGGATAAATTAATAAATTTTATAAAAATTTACTTCAAGCAACACATTTTTAATTAATTGCTATTAATTACTAGGAAAAATTTACATGCATATAACACAATTTTTATGTTTTTATATATCAGACATCAAAAATTTCATATTTATATTTATAACACTTGTCATGAATTTATGCAATTATGTGCATTTATTTTAAAAAATTAATAATAATTGTATTTTTAAAAATTTAAGTGTTATGATTTGTTTGAATGTTAATAATTTTAATAAATATTTATATTAATGATAATTTTCTTTAATTAATTTCATAATTGATTATGAATTTCTAATTTATAAATATAATTAAAAAATACAAAGAAAATTTTCTAATACTATTAAATTATTATAATAAATATAAATATATATATATCGACGCCGGGCGTGGAAGTCGCGACGGAGCGGAGCTTGCTGGAAGAAGCAACGAGGAGAGCGGCGGCGTGTGAAGAAGAGAGCACTTTGAGGGACTTGAGGATTTAAGCTAAAAGCTTCCAATGGATGGATTCGATAAACCCTAGATTCAAGGTAATACGGCGTAGAAACGGAATTTAAGTGTAGGCTGTCATTTTTTTGCTGATTTAGGTTAAATTCTGCTCGAATGCTTGGTGCAAGAACTCTTTTTTTTTCAATAACTTTTGTTTCCCGATCGGTTGGTGAAGCGGTAGAGGGATTAAATAGCTTGAATTGAATCATTCCAGCTCGATTTTTGGGATTGTAGTNTTGGTGAAGCGGTAGCGGGATTAAGTAGCTTGAATTGAATCATTCCAGCTCGATTTTTGGGATTGTAGCGGTTNTTGGTGAAGCGGTAGCGGGATTAAGTAGCTTGAATTGAATCATTCCAGCTCGATTTTTGGGATTGTAGCGGTCTTGTGTCGAGGATTGATGGGAGAATCGAATCCTTAGTTCAGTTCAGCCGGCTTAAGGCGACGGCGTTCTACCGGTAAGGTTTTGGATTTCAGCTTGCTTTGCATGATTGGGGTCTAATTTTCTGATGATTGTAAATGCTGCAATGTGTTTATAATCTTTGGATTCAAGCAAGAACGAATGGAATGAAGTTGATTAATTTTTGGAATTCTCTTTGTTAGGATTTAAGCTAAATCTTGCTTAAATCCTGCCTCAAACAGCCTCTTAATTTGTCCAAATTCAATAGTTTCCTTCCTTGTTTATGCTCCTTTAGAGATGTTAATTTTGAGTTTTTGTACTGAGGAAATGAGAGTTTATGGGGTGAAAATGTTGCTAGCTAAGGTATAAAATTTGCTGTAATATTTAGATGAAAAACTTTCGTTTAATCAGTTTGAAATGTAATGAACTTCTTCTTCTCATTTCTTTTTCCTGAATATGATCACTTGATTGATTTAGGGATTACTCCCGGAAAGATATGACCATAGTTGTCCGTCTTTGGAAGCAACCAAAAACCATTAATGGCTGGCAGAGCAATCTACAGAGGAAGAAAGCACCTTTTGCAGAAACTGAACGAACCCATTCTTTCTAGTTTTAGTATTTTAAGTTCTCAGCATGGTTCATTCGCTTATAATTCAGAGAATAAGCTCCTTGATCATAGGACATTTATTCATGCCAAAGAAGAACTCTTTGGTTCATCCTCTGCAACTTTTCTGAGAGGCCATCTTCGTGAGATTTCTGTGCCGAATAGTGAATTTGGAAGATCAGAAATCATTATCCCATTTGGGGCACGAGGGTTGTCGCAGTATGTCCGCAACGCATCAACAGCTACTGCTAAGCAGCCTGAAATTAGCGGAGAAGAACATGGCGAAGATCAGGAGAAAAAACAGAACAAAGAGGCATCACCAGAGGAGTGTGATCAGGCTGTTGAAGGCTTGAGCACAGCAAAAGCTAAAGCAAAAGCTAAGCAGCTGCAAGAAACCCAGAAAGATTATCAATTTATTCGTAAGTTTTGGGCTAAGCTTTTAGGGATTGGTCCTGCTTTACGAGCTGTCGCTTCCATGAGCAGGTGCAAACTTTTTCTCTTCGCATTTGTTAATTGTAGGAACAATGTAGAAATTACATTTTTACCGCTGATTTGTGTGACAAAATTCCTTGCAACAGGGAGGATTGGGCCGTAAAGCTTCGCCATTGGAAAGATGAATTTGTTTCTACGATGCAGCACTATTGGCTTGGCTGTAAGTTACTGTGGGCGGACATTAGAATTTCTTCGAGATTATTGTTGAAACTTGCGGGGGGAAAGAGCCTTAGTAGAAGGGAGCGAAAGCAATTGACTCGCACTACTGCAGATATCTTCAGGCTGGTTCCTTTTGCAGTTTTTATAATAGTTCCATTCATGGAATTTTTATTGCCCGTGTTCTTGAAGCTGTTTCCAAACATGCTTCCATCGACTTTTCAGGATAAGATGAAGGAACAGGTAATACTTTTGAATGCAATTTACAATTTTTTTTATAAATCTTTCTATTTGTTTAGGGGTTGTTTTGAATCCCTTTTGTTTTTGTTTTTAAAAAGGTGTTTCCTAGTGTGTTTTTACATATTTTTATGTTTTATTTCTAAAAATAAATAAACATATTTTTGAAAATACTCAAAAAAAATATTTTGAGTATTCTTAAAAGCAATTATACCTTAATTAAATATGTTTTGTTTCAAATAAAAAAAATACACCAAGTAAAAGAAAAATAGAAAATAAAGAACAAAACTTATCCCAAACGGCCCCTTATGGCTTGTTTGGGATCTTTTTTTTTTCATTTATTTTTAAAAACATGTTTGTTGAGTGTTTTTTTAAATATTTTTATTTTTTATTTCGAAAAACAAATTAACATATTTTTGAAAACACTCAAAAAAGACTTAAATATATTTTTTTTGAAAACAACTATACATTAAATAAATATGTCAAACAAGTTTTGTTTTAAATTAAAACATAAATAAAACAAAATAAAAACAAAAAAAAAGAAATAAAAAAGAAAAGTGTTCCCAAACGGCCTCTTTTTCTTTTGAGTAACCTGCATTTTAGCTAAATTCTATGAGCTTGTGAGTTGAAAGTTTACATTTTTCTCGTTTGAGTTGTTTTCCCAAAATAAATTGTTCGTATGTATGTGTTTTCTTGAGGCTAAGTATTATTTGATATATGATCACCATTTGAAGGTGTTTCTTATTTTTATCATCTTATACTTATTGCAGGAAGCTCTTAAACGGAACCTTAATGCTCGAATAGCGTATGCAAAATTCTTGCAAGACACCGTCAAAGAAATGGCTAATGAGGTGCAAAGAACACGTAGCGGAGAAGTAAAACAGACCGCAGAAGATCTCGATGAATTTTTGAACAAAGTACACCATCAATCTTAATATGATTCTTTATGGGTTTATGTATTGATTCTTGAAAAATCAGGGAATTATATTATTATCTGATATCCTATATTGATTTAGGTCAGAACCGGCGCTCGTGTTTCCAATGAGGAAATTTTGAATTTTGCGAAACTTTTCAATGATGAGCTAACTCTGGATAATATTAGCAGGTTGAATTTGTGTTTGTTTCTTCATTATTCACGGCTTCTAAGTTAACCATATATTATTGAATGTAATTTTACTTATTGCATACAGGCCGAGGCTGATTAATATGTGTAAATACATGGGCATCACAACTATTGGGACAGACAAATATTTACGATTTATGCTTCGGAAAAAGCTGCAACAGTAAGACTAATTCTGCTTGTCTGCTTCCCCTCATTCCCCCTTCTTTATTTTGGTGTTTTCTGAAATTATGCTTTAAAGTTGTTACCTTTTGATATTATTTACCATAGGTCTTTTGTATTTTTTGAAGTGGGAAATGTTGTATTGCTGGTGTTGAACTTTTGCAATTCGGTAGTTTTCCTATGTTTAAACTTCGAGGCATTTACATACATACCTACATACATACGACTTGATTCATATGTATTTACATTTCTAACACCTAAACGTTCATATTTACACAAATACCACTTAAATCTTAACATCACATAAAAAAATACCATTATCACTATGTTTTTTTTGTAAGTGAAATACTGCTTTCTTGCATAGGTTTATGAGACCAAGGTGTCATAAATTTAAATATCAAAATTTGGGTGTTAGATATGTAAATTTATAAGAATTGTGTGGTACATATGCGTGTTTCACTTAAACATTTCTGACTTTAAGATCCATGTTTAACTTAACGTTTGAACAACTGATTTGCGGAACCTTAGTAATTTAAGGAATTATCTAAATTTTTGGATTTTCAGTTAATTTATGACTTTTAAGCATCTGTCCATTTAGTATAATGCTGAAAGTTTTTAATTGGTCCATTACATTGCATAAATTTTTTTCTAAGCTGAGATTCTCTAAAAGATTTTCCATCTTCTAAGTTGTGTTCTTTTGTTAGTTTATGACAAATTTACTTCAAAAGGATTGATGCTTATGAAGTTTTAATATTGAAGTTTTTCCTCTGCAAATTTTTATCTCAGCATTTATTTTCTTAAATATGAAGTTTTCATCTTCATAGAAGGCTAAAATACAAATACTTTTCGAAAATGGAATTGGGTAAGCAATTTACTTGGTGATATATGCAAACTCTTGAAGTTATCCATATGTTTTTCTTTTTCCTTGTTCCTATATTTGCATTAAAAAAGCATTCAAAATTAATAAAAGGGAAATTTACATACTTGCCACACAATTCTTTTGCTTTTACATATCTAACACCCCAAGTTTGATATTTAAATTTAGAACACATTGGTGTCCTAAACATATGCATGAAAAAGTGTATTTCACTTTTAAAAAGACAGAGGCAGTGGTATTTTTGATCAGATGTGAAAGATTTGAGTGGTTTGCATGTAAATATGAATGTTTAGGTGTTAGAAATGTAAATACATAAGAATTGTGTGGTATGTATGTAAATGCCCTTTATAAAAAAATAGGAAAAGGTAAAGTGCTCAACAATGCAAAACTATTATTTACGATTAACTAAATGAACTACCTAAAATCCACCAATGTTGGTTGGTTTAGGTTACCTTAACCATGGCATGCTCCTTGCTATTCTACCGTGATATTTTTGTATCCTCTTTTATAAATGTTTGGGAAATTTTACATAGTAGCACACAATTCGTATGTATATTTACATATCTCACACCTAAACATACACAAGACTTTGGCACTTTAAACCTATGAATAAAAAGATGTATTGTACTTTTAAAAAGTGGTAATAACACTATTTTTTATTTGATATTAAAGATTTGAGTTCTATGTGGGTAAATATGAAAGTTTAGGTATTAATAAACACATAATAGTTTTGTGCTATGCAAGTTTAGTCTATTATTCACTTTTTCTTGGATTCCTCCACTTCCAAAAGCCTTACTCCCTGTATTGGAAAAGATTGGAGATGTGAGGTAAATAACGAAAAAGCAATGTACAAAAGCGGAAAATAACCTCAATTTTCTGTCATTTGGAATTGTAAAGTTGAATGGTTGCTTATAGCAATTTATCATTTTGGTTGTGGATGTAACCTGGTGAATTCAGTTATGACGAATTTTTAGAAATTTTAGAACCATAGTTATGAAAATTTGCACAAAATTTAGAGCAGTTTATTGACCTTCATTTTTATGCAGGATAAAGGAAGATGATAAATTGATTCAGGCAGAAGGTGTGGAGTCTCTTTCAGAGGACGAGCTCCGTCAAGCCTGTCGTGAACGTGGCCATCTTGGGCTGCTTTCCAAAGAGGAGATGCGCCAACAGGTATGTCGAATATTCATCATTGGACGGATACTCGATGCTTATAGTATGGTTTCAGGTCTTGAATTGACGTCAAATATGAAATTTTTTGTACCGAATCTCGTCCTTAGAAACCATATGTTTACTACGATGAGTATTTGGTGATGTTATAAAAAAAAAGTTCTAGATTGTTTTGGAAATGTGCTTCCTTTGAAATAATGTGCTGATTATTTATAGGACCATGGTGTTATAAAAGTAAATATCAAACTTTAGGTGTTGGATAAGTAAATCCATAAGAATCGTGTGGTACATATGTACATTTCCCTTGTTTTGGAGAGCATTTACATACATATCATACAGTTCTATGTATTTACATATCTAACACCCAAACTTTTATATTTACCTTAATATCACACAAATTTTTTATAAAAAATATCACTATTGGATACTTTTTAAAATTGACAGTTTAGGTGTTATAAATGTAAATGAGACAGTTTAGGTGTTAGATACGTAAATACACAAGAATTGTCTGGTATTTNTTCACTGTATCCGGAAAGCTGAAACCCGAGGAAGCTGTTGTGGCTACACTGTCATCTCTACCCGATGAAGTTGTAGACACTGTCGGTACTGTGCTGCCATATGAGGATTCTGTCTCGGAGAGGAGGCGGAAGTTGGAGTTCCTTGAAATGCAAGAAGAGCTTATCAAGGTGCACACCTAAAGCTTATAAAGCTGTTTTTTACTTATAAAGCTGTTATCATTCTTAGTGAAATTTTCTAACAAGTTGCATCTATTAAGATATTTTGAAAATTTCTAGACATACTTTCTTTATTCTGAGGAAATTTGTTACATTTAAGTAAATGCGCATCACCTTGGGGAACTCTTTAAATGGTATTTCTGGACTGCAACTTTGTTTCAGTAATTTACTAGTAAGTTTAATTTATATGGATGAATTTTCTCCAATATGAAACTCCAGAAGGCTTTGGCTCTTATTTAATTTTATTTGTAACCTTTTTTTTCAAAGNTCAGTAATTTACTAGTAAGTTTAATTTATATGGATGAATTTTCTCCAATATGAAACTCCAGAAGGCTTTGGCGCTTATTTAATTTTATTTGTAACCTTTTTTTTCAAAAAAAAAAAATCTTACTATTTGTTCTTTTTTGGGATATCGCGAAGCCTCAACAAGTTTTTCACATATATTATATCACTTGAACAAGTATGAAAGTTTATGAATCTGAAANCTTACTATTTGTTCTTTTTTGGGATATCACGAAGCCTCAACAAGTGTTTCACATATATTATATCACTTGAACGAGTATGAAAGTTTATGAATCTGAATTTTCCTTCAAATATATTATAGGTTGTAATATTGCTAGAAAATCATTCCTTTTTTGAAATGTTGATTGACTTGCATGCTCCTTTTTTTAGTTTGTTTGTCTTCATGGAAAAGCTATGTTTCTCATCATAATTTATATGCGTTTGACAATCTCACAAAGCATTATTTATTTTTTCCTTTCAGGAGGAAGAGAAACTAAAAGAGAAAGAGGAGAAAGCTAAAAAGGAGGAAGCTGTGATCCATGACGAAGATGTGGCTTTGAGGGAGATGACTGGTCCTACCTTACGTGAAGCACAGGAGCTGGCCGAAGAGAAAACAATGGAGAAAAGGGAGCAGCTGTGCAATATCAGCCGCGCTTTGGCTCTCCTTGCTTCGGCCTCAGTATGTCGGCCTGCTCACATTAGATCTACTTGAGCTTTTCAATGATGGCTTTACTCGATTTTCACTAATTAAATGGTTAACAATTTACTGTTTTACGACCCTTGCAGTCCGTCAGTAGCGAGCGTCAAGAATTCCTGCGCCTTGTTAATAAAGAGGTATATTAAAATTTTGTAGTATTAGCATGGCTATTGCTCAGCTATGGGTGTAAAAGAGTCAAGTCGAGCTTNACAATGGAGAAAAGGGAGCAGCTGTGCAATATCAGCCGCGCTTTGGCTCTCCTTGCTTCGGCCTCAGTATGTTGGCCTGCTCACATTAGATCTACTTGAGCTTTTCAATGATGGCTTTTCTCGATTTTCACTAATTAAATGGTTAACAATCTACTGTTTTACGACCCTTGCAGTCCGTCAGTAGCGAGCGTCAAGAATTCCTGCGCCTTGTTAATAAAGAGGTATGTTAAAATTTTGTAGTATTAGCATGGCTATTGCTCAGCCATGGGTGTAAAAGAGTCAAGTCGAGCTCGAGCTTCATTCTTCGAGTTTGAGCCAACTTGTTATTATGAAAGAGAAAATAATATTAATTCAAACTAATGGTATATTTAAATGATAAAAGAATAAGCAATTATGATATAAATAATAAGAAATCATTTCATATAAAATGAAATATANAAATGATAAAAGAATAAGCAATTATGATATAAATAATAAGAAATCATTTCATATAAAATGAAATATATTTTTTAATAATTTAAAAGTAAAATCTTGAATTTTAATATATTTTGAGTATATTTTATATTAATATTTTTTCAACGAGCCGGTTCACGAGTGACGAGCTATCGAGTCAAGTGTAAGCTAGCCTAAGCTTGGCTTGTTAGCTCATCGTGCTCAGCTCATGAGCCGCTTATGAAGATGAGCCCGAGCCAACTCATGAGTCGGCTAGTTGCAGGTACTNTCAAGTGTAAGCTAGCCTAAGCTTGGCTTGTTAGCTCATCGTGCTCAGCTCATGAGCCGCTTATCAAGATGAGCCCGAGCCAACTCATGAGTCGGCTAGTTGCAGATACTTTTATGGCTTTACTTTGTTAGGAGGAAACATGGAAACTTGAGTGACAGCCAGTGCACAAACTAAACATCGCCCGAGGACTATTTTATAAATTTGAAATATGGACTTTTGATGTTACAGATTGAATTATACAATACACTGCTTGACAAAGAGGGAACAGAGGGCGAAGAAGAGGCTAAGAAAGCGTACAAAGCTGCCAGGGAAAAAAGTGATCAAGCAGCTGAAATTGCCGCGGGGGACAAGATTTCATCTGCGCTTATCAACAGGGTAACAAACCCACACTTAGTTGCCCATATTTTNGTGATCAAGCAGCTGAAATTGCCGCGGGGGACAAGATTTCGTCTGCGCTTATCAACAGGGTAACAAACCCGCACTTAGTTGCCCATATTTCCTTTTTTTTGTGATTTTATGTTCATCATCACCCCATATTTGACGTGTATCACTCAATTCCTGTATATTTACATATTTAGCACCTAAACTTCAATTTTTACATATTTTCCACCTTACCTATGCTTGAACAAATGTATTTCACATTTTAAAAGTTAAAATAGTAATATTTTTTATGTTATTTGAAAGATTTGTGTGTTATCAATGTAAAACATAAAATTTAGGCATTAGTTACGTAAATATATAGGAATTGGGTGGTATGTATGCACATGCCCCTAAAAAAATTAATAAAGTTATATGTAGAGTCATGAACACCCTAAAGAAAGCAATGTTCTCTCATTACTTCATGTGCTAGGGTGTCACCCTAGCAAGCTGTACTTTATCTTAATAGAAATTATTGGCATTACCATAAGCATTACTTAGCTAGTTATAATTAAATTTTTTAGGGGCATTTACGTACATACCACACAATTCTTCTTTATTTATATATTTAACACCTAAAGTTTCACTTTACATCCATATTACTCAAATCTTTATTATAACATAAAAAATACCACTTTTACTTACTTTTTAAAAGTGAAATACTCCTTTTCATGCATAGGTTTATGACACCAAAATGCTATAAATGTAAATATAAAAGTTTAGGCGTTAGATATCTACACGGTGCGGTATGCATGTAAATTTACTGCTTTTTTATTACATTCTTGAATCCTTACCACCTAACCATACTTATACCCCCTTCGTTATTGTTATTTTTTTTAATATTTTTTGAGCTTTTAGTTGGGGTTTAAATTCCCTATTATTGTGCTGATATTCTCTAATTATAATCCCTTGCCTTTTGCTTTCAAAATTTGCAGGTTGATGCTATGCTTCAAAAGCTTGAAATGGAAATTGATGATGTTGATGCCAAAATTGGAGATCGCTGGATTCTACTTGACAGGTTATTCAAGATTTCTCTTTTAGTTTAGATTTACTTTCTGAATGTTTGATAATATAAAGGAAGATTTACGTACGTACCACTCAACTCCTATGTATTTACAAAACTAATCCCTAAACATGAAAAGTTGCATTTCACTTTTTAAAACTTAAAATGTTGGTATTTTTTATGTGATTTGAAATGTTTGGGCTGTATAAATAAAAAAAAACAAAAATTAGGTGTTAGATATGTAAATACATAAGAATTGAGTGGTATTTATGTAAATGCCTTTAATATAAATGGTTATCCATGATATGGGGAAAGAGTTAGGATAGGAATAGGACGAATAAAAGGTAGTTTTCATGCTCATGAATGCATGCATATCTATAGATGCAACCAGCTTGATTTTATTTTAGTACAATATTCATGCAAAAATAATCATTTACTCGTACTCATCTCTAGAATTTTGCTTAAAGCTGGCATCTAAATAATTAAGAAAAGATGAGGATTGATGATGTTTTTAAATTGACACTTGGTGTATATCAATGAATCTATATTAAAATTCTGGTTTATTTACTCAAACTTTTTACTTCTTTATTTGATGAAGTTAAATATTTTAATTGATTGTTTATTTCATTTAATTGGAACCCATCAATATCCTTAAAATACTCAAACTCGATCAAGCTAACTCAAGAAGCTGATCTCTTTAATTAGATATATGACCTTATTTTTTAAGAAATTTTTACACCATCTGTGCTCTATGCAAATTTGATGTTGATAAAGTATTTTCAATGTCCCAATTTTTTAATAAAAAGTTGTCTTTTGAAGAACATATGTTACTAATTATTACAATTTCAATTGTTCTACTTTGTAGACTAATATCGGTAAGAATGTTGTAGAGTTCATTATTAATCCAGTTAACCCATTTGTAATTTTTTTAAAGCTTATAATTGCTGCGGCGTAACCGGGATGTTGCTCTTTATAACACTTTAAGAAGAATTGTGATAGGTAAAAATATTGCCCGCGTCTATTTGGAATAATGGCCATCCTTAATTCATGACCATATATTTGGTAGTGAAAACCAAAGTGGATGGTTAAATTGGTCCTCAAATTGATTTGCTCTAATGAAAAGCCTAATTTAGGGGGAACTCGGATCAATATGTTTAGCCCTTAAATGAAGAGCAATTGAGCTAGTTTGTTTAAAAATTGAAATGGAGTGAAATTGCTATATTATAAATTTTTTTGGGGATTCTTTTCCTTTGTGTGTTATCTTTATGATATTTATACACACTCACATATATGTATATATATTATAATATGTTTATCTTCATCATTAGAAATATCATTTCATTACAATAATTTTGATTATTTGTTATTGTATTTACATCATCATAATTGAACCCATTGTGTAACATTTGAATATTAAATCTTTCCTTCCATTGATTGAATATTTGTTCATGTTCTAGAATTCTTCTCCAATGTTAAGAGGCGAATATGGTTCATTGAGTTATCAAGAAAAGGTTTTGAATATTATTTTATTGCTGCTAATCCGACATTGTGGCGGCCAATAGCACCGTCTAGTTGACAATTGACCCTGAAAATGTATTGGCATGGAATAGGCCTTACACCACAAGGGCTAACTAGATCCCAAGTTTGGCTGTCAAAGAGGATTTCTATTTCAATATCCATTGCATGTTTTGAGTTAGTGTTGAGCAGTGTTATTTTTTTATGCATCCTAGGAATAGAAACATTAGAGATATGAGGCAATATGGAGAAATAAGCAGGATACAAGATCAAGAGATGTATAATATTACAATGAGTGGAGAGTGCTATGGCTAATATGTATGCTTTGCCATAGAAAACAAGATGGATGGAGGTTGTCGGATCTAGCGAGTATAAATAAGTATTGGAGCAATAGTTGGTGTTGAGGCAGTAGACAAAAGTGGAATAATTGGAGGTTCTACATGATATATTTTCATGTATTGGACAAAGAAAGTGGACATTTAAAATTTGTCAAAAACATGAGGAATCGGTGGGAAACTTTTTTTTTTTAAATTAAAAAAGAGATAATACAATAGTTTCATTTTACTAGTGGAGGGCACATCATTAGTTTGCAGTAGGCTACTGGAGCTGGAATGCTCATGTGAAACGTTAAGATACGAGCAACGTCAAGGAGATGATGGTGCTTATGTTTTGTCGCATCATTTTGTTTGAAGGATATGGCAAGTTGATTATGCATATTACCCTTTTTTTTAGCACAAATGATTGTAAATAAAAAGAGACAAAATAACAAAACCTTATATGGGTTAAGACAAGACTTGGATTCTAGACATCGAAATGCACCAAGTCAAATTGAGCATTACTAGGAGATGATATGAGGCTTGGAAGAGGGACAAGATGATATTTGTAGGTTTCACATTCTAACTTAGAGGAAAAGGAGGGAAAGTGATTGAATCCTAAAATCTAGTGTTAAGACAACGCCCCTTTAGCCTTTAATAACCTAAGGAAAATTTAGTCGTTTGTCATTTATTATTGGTTAGTATATAAATAGGGCTAATATTTTCAGGGTTGGAATTATATATGTGATTAGGTCTTGAGTCTTAGGGTTAGGGTTTGTGAAAGATTTTCTGTCTCTTCAAATGTAGGATCTGGGAGAGATCGCCTACCTTTGGAATTGTAGGTGCGTATCTTATGCATTCATGTTGAGTTGTTTAATGTTCCTGAGGTAAAATATTTATTTGTCATTTTCTGCCAATAATTCTATCAAATGGTATCAGAGCATTAGATTTCTGGGAGATAAGCGACGAGATTGCAACTTCCTTCATTTGTAACGTAGCCTCGCGATACAGTTGCGATCTTAGCAATCTAGGAGACCAAAGAAGGGATTGCGGCATAACTAGTCCTACTTGAGAGTAGCGGGATAAAAACCTAACTAGCCAGAACGACATACAAGGGGTGACAGGATCATTCCGGACTCAGGAAGCTGATCGCAAGACAATCACGGTAAATCGACAGGAGCAATCGCGATACAGTTGTGATTCAAACTAACAGAGAAGTTCACATGGGAATGGAGGTGTACAAAGACTTGAAACTCCTAATCTAGTTGCGATAATAGCTTGTTGGGACGACATGATTGTGGTCAACTCGGGAAGCCGATTGCAATGCAGTTACGATAATTTCTCGCTGTGATCACTGACCACGCAAAATAGTTGTGATTTCAGTGAGGTTGGAAGCTAATGACGGGCTTGGGCGTGCCCTAGGACCGAACCACATGACTTTGACCTATCTGGAAAGCAAACAACGGGTTTGTTGCATACAGTGACAAGAATATTGCGATATAGTTGCGATTTGGATTCATTCAGACTAGTTGGAAGACGGGATCGGGGCCCCACAATGTCGCCTTCATTACCTCTCAAAATAGTCAAGATTTAAGGTAGCTAGGAAGCCAACTTGATTACGACATACAGTTCCTGATCAAAATATTTTTGGGGAATAATAGTAGCCAAGAAAATAAATGATTTGGAAAAGGAATTGGAGGAAGAGTTGAGTGAACTTAAATTCGGGAAAGAGAAAAGATTTTCCTCCACTGAAAACCGATTTGATAAGAGATTCATGACCCTGGAAGAAATGATAAAGAAGATTATGGAGTTTCATACAAAATCGCCTCTGCCAGGCATGGGATCGAGCGACGGCTTCGGGAACGGATGCCAGCAGTAGCAACCAGAATGATTCATACAACATCAAGGCATCGTCGTTGCTTTAGCCAGATTGGGAGTTGTGGTATTGAACGAAGGAATCAAGAACAGTTCAATCGGCAACATTTGGAGGGAATTGTGTGATATCGTGAGGTTTGGGACGAGTGATAGCAGACAGATGAGAACGGTGTGCAATTCAGGGCTAGAGAAGATCGCATTGAAGAATTTTGGCTTGTGACCGGAACCACGATGAGTGGGACCTCGACGGAGGGTTGCATCCAATTGTGTCAATGCCTTTTATTACAGCCCGAAAGACGATTTAGAAGTAATGATGGGAACGATGCATGTGGAGAAGAGGGGAGGACTTTGTAAGGAACTGATTTGGACACGAAATAGTATTCAGGAAGAAAAAAAATGGTGGCACTCCAATTTGTGCAAGGCATTAGTGAAGTTGAAGACTACGATGATAGCTATTCAGGACGTAAGGCAAAGATTCTTAATCAAGTTCAATGTCATGGAAGGGACATGATACAAAGTTGGCATATATTTTCGGGATCAATAAGCAATTGGATGAGTTGTTTGGGGTAACAATATTCTCCAGGATTGACTTGAAGTCAGGATGTCATCAGATTCGAATGCGACCGATGGATGTGCATAAAATGTCATTTTGAGACGATGAGGGTCGCCACAAGTTTTTGATTAAATGAAAATGATTGCTAGATGATGACGTCATGTGGGAGCCATCCAACATGATCCAACAACATTTTTTTTTACCTTGAGGACATGGTGTCTTTTTGGGATGGGAGTGTTGTGACGACGCATAAGAGCAATTTTGTTTTTATTAGATTAGGGCAAGTTAGTCATTTGTTATTGTTTATTATCAATAGTGCTAATATGCTCAGGGTTATGATTATGCATGAGATTGGGTCTTAAGTCTTAGGGTTACGGTTTGGGAGAGCGCCTACAACCTCTCCAATTGTAGGTTCTTAGCTTATTTGTTCGTGTTGAGTTATTTGATGTTCTTGCAATAAAATATTTATTTTCCCTAATTTTTATCAAGAATCCTATCAGATTGCTGAGAGGAGAATGCCGCTAGCAAGGGGAGATTGTGGAAACGAGAGAAAAAAAAGAGCAGTGGACTCATGAGTGAGATTAAAATTCTTATTAATTTTTAACCTTAGGTTACTCAAACCCAATTAGTTTGGACTACACCAAATGATATACTTTCTATGTGCAAAAAGCCAAAAATAAATTTTTTTTGTTATATATTTAGGTTTTGGTATCCCAGATTTAGTCAAGAGAATAAAGAAGTCCCGGCATTCTAAAGTAGGCAACGTACTAGTGAATATGGAAGCAATTTTCTCTTTTATTTAATGACATGTATTCAAGATATGTTTATTTAACTTTTTAAAGTTAAAAGTCTTGGTATTTTTTGATACGATATGAATGATTTGGGTGATATAAATGTATAAAAGTAAAGTTTAGATGTTAGATATGTAAGTATACCGGAATTTGGTGGTATGTAAATGCCCAAAAAAATTATAAATATAACACTCGACCTGTTTATGGATGAGCTTATCAAAGATGTGTATCATAGCCTTCTAGTAATGTTCTGGTAATAATTGTTTCAAGTGTAATTTTTGCTTTTCTCAGGGATCGTGACGGTAAAGTGACGCCGGAAGAAGTAGCAGCTGCAGCCATGTATTTGAAGGATACATTAAACAAAGAAGGTCTGCAAGAGCTGATCACCAATCTTTCAAAAGACAGAGGTATGATTTCCAGTCCTGTAACTAACTCTTTCTGAATTTGTTTATAGATATTTACACACATACCATGCAATTCTTATTGTATTTGCATATCTAACACTTAAAGTTTGATATTCACACTTACAATAGTTTGGTGTCATAAACTTAGGTATGAAAAAGATTTCATTGATATATATGTAAATATGAATGTTTTGGTGTTGGATATGTAAATACATAAGACTTTTATGGTATATGTTTGGTATATTTTGATATAATCTTTATTAAGGGGGCATTTTCGTGCATACCACTCAATTATTATTATGTATTTACATATCTAACACCCAAACTTTGCATTTTTTTTTACTTTTAGACAACTCAATATTTCAACACATCTAAAATACCATATCTTAACTTTTAAAAAGTGAGATGCTCCTTTTCATGCACAGTTAAAATGATATGTTATTGAAGTCTAGGGGTTAGATATGTAAATACATAAGATCTGAGTGTTATGCATGTAAATCTTCCCTTGTTTTTGTTTAATTTCAGTTTCAAAGCTCATTCAAACCTTCAAACTTTATTTCTGATATTTTTACATTTTAAATTATTTCAGATGGTAAAATCCTTGTTGAAGACATCATCAAATTAGGCTCTCAAGTGGATGCTAGCAATGGAGATGAAACCGAGAGCCGTTAAAATTTGACAAATTGCCATGGATCATTTTGCAAAGTTGCAAATTTTATTTTTTATTTTTTTGAGCTCAGGATATTTAAAATATTTGTATTATTACCCACATATATATATATATATATATATATA
>JXCR01103852.1:169211-190270 GCA_002079205.1 Phalaenopsis hybrid cultivar | reverse complement strand
TAGTATTATTTATTTTAAATTTGAGATCAATATTTTTTTTGATAGTTTGATGTTTATATGGTCAATTTTATTTCATAATTTAATATTAGGATATTAACATACTTCATTTATTATTTCATAATTCATTAGAATATTAATATATTATTTTTTTTATATTTTAATTTATTTTGATATTAATGTGTTAATTCTTACTTTATTCTTTGAAGGTTATACAGTACTTTTTCCTTTACACCTTTTTTTTTATTTTTATTTTTTTGAATTTGAGGCTTGTGCCTTCATTTATAGGCGAAAAATGCCTCAATACACAATTTTAAACGTTGATATGGAGTCTGCCTATGTATGCTTTTTCTTATTTTTTTTCCTAGTAAATGCTGCATGAGATGCTAACACAATATTATGCAAGTGTGTTTTGTTATAATCATGCTACATTTAAGTGTCTTTTTTTTAAGTCTTTCACAACAATTTTATTCGGTTGATTTATTAGTGCATATTCTATTATCCATTGTACATGCCTAAATTATCAATTTTTTTTCTAGCCTTTATCTTTATTAGAGTCTATTATCATTTTCTCTTTGCATTTCTCATTATCTTTTTATCATATAATTTTATTATCATCCTTTTTTATACGACATTCACCTTGCCTGCTGATAAATTTTTTGTTGTGATTTCATAATTGATCTGATAAAAAGTTTATGAAATCTACATTTAATGATTTAGGAGTTTCTTTTATTATTTCATATTTAACCACCCAAATTTTGTTTTTGACGTTATGTTCACATTTGTATCTTATATCTTTTCTCTAATAGAACCAGTTCATTTAAATATATAATATATAGATTTCACTTAATCTTCCACTACTATTGGTCCAGATTATCATTTTCACGGATCCAAATTCTCTCAAATGGTTTCAAGTTTTTTTCATCTAAAATATACCTCTAATACCTCCAGTTTTTTAATTTTTAAACTATTTTAAAAAAAAATCTCACTTATTAGAACTATATTAGCAGATGGCATATTATTAAAATGCCTCATTGTGGATATCTTGCTGATACAAAATAGTACAAGTATAAACTCTATCTTTGATGTCTTTTTGCTAGAATTGTGAAATCCTTAGTCCGTTCACAACTACTTATAATATTTGTCATAGTTGCATATATATAGCAGGTTCAATATGCCTTTGCTCTACCCGTCAAATCATTTATAATCGTAATCACATGTGCCTTTTTATCATAAATAAAATCATAAGAAGATCATTTTATCGCTTTAAATTAATTTTTATTAATTTCCAATGCATGGTTATTCATAAATGATTGGGATAAGACTAATGATGATATTGTGACAAAAATCACTTCCATATTGGTGTTTCTAGCCTCTCCTTCAACTTCACTAAATGATTCATGAAATTGATTCCAATATTTGCCACAATCTTTAACTCAATGTTTGTTCTAAAAGAGATGAAAAAAGCTTGTTAAATTATATGGCATTTTTCTATTCCTTCGGACATCTTTGAAAGATTTCTTGATGAGCAAGCAGCTCTAATTTTTGTCAGAATTCCGCAAGCCTAGTTAATATCCCTTTCAAACTTGATGCTTCGTCTTCTTCATTTTCTTCAAAATGTATTGCTTCACCATTTTTGTCTATTATATTACTTTGAATTCTTTCATGAAGTTCAAAAAGAATAACTGCCGTTACTGAGTTCTTCTCGTTNTATTCCTTCAGACATCTTTGAAAGATTTCTTGATGAGCAAGCAGCTCTAATTTTTATCAGAATTCCGCAAGCCTAGTTGATATCACTTTCAAACTTGATGCTTCATCTTCTTCATTTTCTTCAAAATGTATTGCTTCACCATTTTTGTTTATTATATTACTTTGAATTCCTTCACGAAGTTCAAAAAGAATAACTGCCGTTACTGAGTTCTTCTCGTCGCATTTCTTGTTTTTACATCAGGAAGATGAACTCAAGAAGGGTGAGATGGAGGCTGACAAGGATAGAATGATGCGAGATTATAGGGCACAGCTGGAGGCTGATAGGGCACGTAAGCTTGCTGCTGGGAGGAACCATCCAGGAATCAAGTTGCATGGAAAAAAAGGTAAGATAGAAGAGCATACATGTTTTTTTATAATAGGGAAATTTACATTAACACACAGTTCTTATGTATTTACCTATCTTACACCTAAATTTTCATATTTACATACATAGCACTTTGGTGCATTAAACCTATGCATGAAACTGTGTATTTCACTTTTAAAGTGTGGTAATAGTGCTATTTTTGATGTGATATCCTATGCACGTAAGGGCTTATTTCACTTTTAAAGAGTGCTAATAGTGCTATTTTTGATGTGATATTAAAGATTTGAGTGCTATATTTGTAAATATGAAAGTTTAGGTGTGATATATGTGAATACATAAGAATTGTGTGCTAGGATGCAAATTTCCCTTTATAATATCAATTTAATTGTCCAGTAGGCAGAACTTTTTTTATTATCCAAAGAAAACATGCTCTAAAAATAAATATGTTTTACCTCGCTGTGTTGTCGTTGCTTTATTATTAGATTTTTGTACCGTAAAAATTAATAAATTGCATGTGAAGCGAACTGATATAGTATGACTATTTTCTGGAATACTTTGTTTTTTTCCTTTCTCCTGTCTTCTAGCTCTTAGTAGCNCTTCTCGTTGCATTTCTTGTTTTTACATCAGGAAGATGAACTCAAGAAGGGTGAGATGGAGGCTGACAAGGACAGAATGATGCGAGATTATAGGGCACAGCTGGAGGCTGATAGGGCACGTAAGCTTGCTGCTGGGAGGAACCATCCAGGAATCAAGTTGCATGGAAAAAAACGTAAGATAGAATTGCATACATGTTTTTTAATAATAAGGAAATTTACATTAACACACAGTTCTTATGTATTTACCTATCTTACACCTAAACTTTCATAGTTACATACATATCACTTTGGTGCATTAAACCTATGCATGAAACTGTGTATTTCACTTTTAAAGTGTGGTAATAGTGCTATTTTTGATGTGATATCATATGCACGTAAGGGTGTATTTCACTTTTAAAGAGTGATAATAGTGTTATTTTTGATGTGATATTAAAGATTTGAGTGCTATGTTTGTAAATATGAAAGTTTAGGTGTGAGATATATGAATGTATAAGAATTGTGTGCTAGGATGCAAATTTCCCCTTATAATATCAATTTAATTGTCCAGTAGGCAGAACTTTTTTTATTATCCAATGAAAACATGCTCTAAAAATAAATATGTTTTACCTCCCTGTGTTGTCTTTGCTTTATTATTAGATTTTTTACCGCAAAAATTAATAAATTGCATGTGAAGTGAACTGATATAGGATGTCTATTTTCTGGAATACTTTGTTTTTTTCCTTTCTCCTGTCTTCTAGCTCTTAGTAGATGTTAGAAAAAGGGATTGCGGGCAAACATAAGGATAATCAAATAATGGAATTATTAAAAAACCTGATAAGCCATGTATTGGAAATGAAAAATCCATCGTATAATAGTTTAAACATGTTGGTGACATAAATTTACATTTAGAATCCCTTAGAAAATGCAGAAGACAAGCACACAGTATGATAGGGCTTCTTGACTGCCGTACATGGTTTGGCACCCTTTTGCAAGTCAAACTAAGTCAACTGGCTTGGAAGGCATAGCTAAAGAAGACCATAATTATAACCTAATTAACTATAATTATGCTTACATAAATTTTTCAAAGGTTGTTGGCCTAAGACAAGACAAACAAGCTCCATTGATAAAATGAGAAGACTATAACTTTGGTCAACTCGATTGCATGATCATAATCACACTTATTCTATTTTATTCTTGATGAGTCTTCTGAAATGTGGTAAAACACTAGTTATCATGCAATTATACGTGTCTATGAAGTAGTCCACAGATTATAAGTCTATGTATCGATCCCAAGAGGAACAAGTTAATTCTCAAACATGATAATTATTAGTTTACTAATTCTATATTTAATTCAAAATAATGAAAGTTTTTGAAAGATTTTCTAATGCCCTAATTTGGACTAGTACAATCTATCAAATTTGATTTTTCTAATTTGAAAAATATACTTCCTTGAAATGAATTATATGATTTATCAATGTTCTTCCAATAAATTTTTCCTACTTAATGTTGACAATCAAGGATAATTACTTCGTATTCTATTGCTAGACATAAGAAGTGTTGGAGTCTCATATTATGGTTAAGTCCCCTTAACTCGACAAAGTCTATCAGGAAACCTCATTCCTCTACTTAATTGCAATCCTCTAATGACAATATACTTATTCCAAAAAGTGATTGTCTGTTACTTGTTCAAGTGTCCAGAGAAAAAGTAAGTGATCTTTGAAAAGTTAACACACTGACATGCATTTAAATTACCAAAATAGTCTTATGGATTTTCATGGAACGAGCATGAGTCATCACTATACCAAATCAATAAATCAAATGGAACTTAATTTGTAAATATGTGTGGAGAAAATAAATCAGATTTTATTTAAAGATATTTGAAATTTACACAAAGGACGAACAATCAAATTTGATATGAATCTCATTTTGCTCCACCACGATCCTTCCTCTACAATGTAATCACACTTTGATTTGCTCTCACAATAAAGAAAATACAAATCTCACAAGCACTATTGATTCTCTAGCCTTTTCTTAAAGTTTCTTTTCTACCAAATGTGTCAGCTATCAAAAAATCGCTAGAGAGCCCGTTCCATGAAGAAATGTCTTCAATATATGCTCTCACGTGTCGGAGATGTAGGCAAAACCGCCAAAATCACCCTAAGTCAATGGGTTGCACCGTGGCGTTGAGTAGGTAGCGTAGGGGCACTTAATATAGGTGCGGTGCGCTGGCTTGGGCACCGCATTTTGTGACTCGGGATTGTGAAATTAGGGCGCTCGACTCCTAGCGTTGAGATGTGGTTTTCTATGTTTTCATGCCAAAATTTGGTACCTTAAGGCATCAAGGCATCTGATGTTGGGGCGCCGAGGCATTGGGACGTTTGGACGTTGGTGTTGGGATGTCATCTTCTCTATATTTTGCACGTAGAGGAGCAGCATCCGACATTGAGGCGCTCTCCACAGGCGAGATAGTTGTTGTCATGGCCTATTTTGTGCTAAATGCTCCAATCTTGCACATGTAAACCTAATATACTCATGAAAAGCTTAAAATGTCACAAATAATGCAACAAGCACACATACAATACTACACATTTTATACACATCAGCGAGCATAATATCTTTGCCTATTGAGGCTCGTTCGTATTATTTGCTAGTACTGCAGCTGATTGTCAACCGTGCCAGTATTTTATCATTGGTTGATAGTTCTTTAACTCTCTTTCTTTCTCTCTGTCTCATGTGTTGTTTTGATACATCCATTAGATTAGGATTCAAAAAATAATACAGATCATTATGGCTAGTGAATCTTTGCCAATGGATTTTAATAATGTACCCATTTAAGTTTTATGCCTGTTTTGAATGTGTTTGTTTTATTAAATTTTAATAAGTATACATTATATTTTACCATATTTGTTTGGGTTATTTTATTTTAATATGTATTGAGGATTCTATTCTACATAAAAATGGCCTAGAACTATAAAATGGTAACAATGATTGAACTTGAAATGAAAATTGGTTTTCTCCAACTTATCAACTGACTCTATTCTCTCTTATTCCTCTTGACTTCTTTCTCCTTCCCCCTGGTTTGTTTTCCTTATAACCATTTTCTCTTCCTTTGCACTATTCAAAACTCAAGCATGAATTTATTTCGATTAAGATATCAGAAAATGATGGCACGTCCAAATTAATGTATCACTTCCCTAATTTTCATGTGTGTTCATTCAGTTCTTATGCATATTTTAAATATGTTTATTGTGCCAAATGTGCAAGGACACGTCATATTTTGCAATACTGTTTTAAAATATTTTTAATATGTATTGAGGGTCTTATTTCATGCAAAGAATGGCATGGGACTGTAAAATGTAAAATGATGATTATATATAAATTAACATTTGGCACAATAAGACCCTCTCTCTCCCCTTTAAAACCCCCTAGTAGGGCCTGATTCTTTTTTTCATCTTCCTTCTATCTTTGCATTTTTCCACTTCCTTCTACTTAAGTTTTAAGGGGGTACTAAATTTCTTATGGCCATTGGGTAGAATTAAAAGCAAGAGAAACTATGCAATCAAGTTGTTGAAGGGTCCACGGAGCTATGCCTCGGCAGTTGTGACATCTCCATTAATTAAATGCTTAAGGAGCTCCTCCAACACCGTGTTGGCTCACCTCATCACCACTATCCATTGGGCTATGATGACATCTACCTATGCTTTAGGTTTGTGACGCTCCGTACTCTCAGCTTTTCTTTGTCAAACATAGTCCATTTCCTTACTAGGAACACCAGCCCTCAATTTTTCTTTGTTAGATGTGTTAGCATGGCTAAATTCCATGTTTTCATTTTCTCTAAATGGAACTATGTTATAAAAATTCCAGAATTCCTTTTGATCTTGACACTTTTGTACAAGAGCCATCACAAAGGAGAACTCAATTTTTCTTTGTTAGATGTGTTAGCATGGCTAAATTCCATGTTTTTATTTTCTCTAAATGGAACTATGTTATTAAAATTCCAGAATTTCTTTCGATCTTGACACTTCTGTACAAGAGCCATCACAAAGGAGAACTTGGACAAAAAATGCTTTTGAATGAGATTTAAAATCAAAGTTTACTAATTAGAACTTTGACAAAAAGCACCTCTTTGTCACTTCTGGAATTTCAGTGGAGTCTAATGGGAAGAGTTTAGTTAGAGTTTCAACTTCTACATTTCTTAAAAGGGGGATAAATGCAAAAGATTTTGGATCGAACAATTTTGAGCTTGCACAAAGGGTGATGAATGTATACTATTACACAATGAACATTATCTTGGTCAAGCCAAAATTGAAGAGATTTGTTTCTCGAGTTCTTGGGAACATGAAAAAAAAAAGAAGCTTTTATATATTATAATCAAATGGCCATAATTATGAAATGCTAAATTATTGTAATTCTGATTTCAATGGCCATAATATGTGTTCCACTCACTCTAGCTCGAACAGGAAGATGTCTAAATGATCAACTGATTGCTTTTGCTCTTGAGACGTGGCATCACTAGACAATACACAACTAACCCATCACTGAAATTTCAAGCCTAGTATGTAATGTTGCATTCTTTGAGGATTAGATCATATCAATTAATAAGCCCTATGTATGTTCTATGTTAAAATAACTTTTGAACGGGTCAAATAGATGAGTTCTATTGAATTAGCGTCTTCTAGTGACATTGATCAACGTCTTACAAACAGCGTTTGACAAAGCAAATATGCTAAATACCTAGCTTCACGGCACTCTCTATAGTCTCACACAACCAGTCAATGGCAATTCATCATTTAGCATTGATCGATTATGGCACTTTCTTTGTGCTTCTATGAATTTGCTTTTTACATCTAAGTACCAAATCTCTAAAGAAAGGCTTACTCAAGAAACTATTTTAGCAAGTTTACCAAGTCAACCATTATTTCAAGCCTCAGGGATGGTTATGCACGGTATACCTCTCAGTCATTGTAGGCTTTGACAGATCTTTGCATGTTGTTGGTCGTGCTGTTATGACTTTGATAGAAATCAACTATGTTATGTCTTTGAGCTTCTTTGGCCATGCTGTTTGCTATTGAGTTTTTTATTCCATGCTTTTCAGCCTCTAATCATTTATTCTCTTTGAGAAAACATTGCCTTAGTAAATCAAGGCCAAGCCTAAAATTATGTCCCTTCCTATGTTTTGCATCCCTAATTCATTAGGATCGTTATGGACAAGGAACTCATGGCCATTGACAAGTTAAACAAACATAAAACAAAATTTTTTATGTTAAAACCTGATAATTCCAATGATCTCCTTGACCATTTAATCTAGGGTTCTATCGCTAGTTTTTTTTTTCTTAAAGGATAATAATTTATTCTCATATATTATATATCAAAACCTGTTATAGAGAGAGATATTGAAGGGGATGAATCATTTGATATGAGAGACAATGTGCAACACTTTTAAATTTTTATTTAAAGAAATACTAGTTGAGTGGAGGAATACAGGCTTGAAGGATAGATGTGGATGTATGAACTGATAGGATATAACATCGTTCATAGGGTTATATTGCTAGATGATTGAACAATGCATTCTATCAGGGTGTACCACTTTTCTTCCAATCGTCATTCCCTCCAAAACAAACACCCAAATCTCCAACATAAGGCCGCAAATTTAAATTTTTATGGAAAATTAAGAGAAGAAATGCCATGCAATTAACTATAGGTGACTCACCATCTACGAAGTGCCAAAGCTTTGTTGTTATCTTTAATAAAAAATTATCTCATATAATTGAGAGATGTAACTATATGGTCTTGTGCCATGGAAAACCTTGAAGTAGGAATATAAAGCCTGAATTAAGATGAAATATACGGGATGTTTTAATCATTTTAATCCTTCTTCTTAAAGAATCCATTTGTATGCCTTAATCTTGGGTTTGGCTGCTCTTAGGGACATGAAAACCTGAAAAATTAAAGGGAATAAAATCAATTCAGAAATTGTCATTCTTGGCTCGAATACATATGTTGAAGAATAGATTTTTATGAGCTTAATTTAATAAGAAAATCAATTTCCGCTTGTTTTTTCGTAGAAAAAGTGTTGAGCAGAAAAAATAATTGTTTGTTTGAAAAGAATGGATTTATTTTTTCTTTCTTTTTTTGTAAAAAAGTTATTTGGGAAAAATAAAATGGAAATTATGCCTTAAAAACAGCTTTTAGCAAAAGCTAAACGGATGTCGGCCATTGTGTCAATAATTTAAAGGGAAATTTGCATGCATGCCACGCAATTCTCATGTATTTATGTTTCTAACGCCCAAAATTTGATATCTACACTTTAGGGTGATAACCTATGCATGAAAATGTCTTTTTCACTTTTAAAAAGATAGTGCTAGTGGTACTTTTTATAAGATGTTAAAAATTTGAATGGTATGTTTATAAATTTGAATTTACATTTTGAAAAGACTTTTGTAATAAAGCTAAACACTTTGTTAGAGCTAAATGTGTCCTACACTTACATGGCCATATGATTCTTCCACGAAAACATATTAGTGTCACCATTTTAAATTGATTATCATTAGCATTGCTAGTTACAAATTGCATTCAAAATCTTGCTTAACTTTCCAAGTAAATGATATAATGCTGTTTTTTAAAAATCTGAATTTTTCCCCATCACTGGTTCATTTTGAGCAAATTATAACTAATTTTCAGTAAATCCTTCCAACTTGCAAAATCCTGACTGCTTTGCGCACGTGACATGTAAATGCAGCGAAGAGAGAGAAGGAATCAAAGAAACGAAGTCACCAGAGGAGAAAGGTTTCTTTTATACCTGCTTCATCATTTGGTTCATTTAGTAATTTGATGGAACTATTTCTTGTTTGCCATGTTCATACACATTATATTCTATAAGATCATATATAGTGCTAAAACCACCTTTCTGATGTCTGAGTATTTTTTCTTAGGCGCAATATACCAGCTTTTCATTCCAAGGCCTGCTTTATTCTCTAGTTCTTGTCCAAAAATCACATTGGGAGAATATTCTCCATTTATGCCTAAACAAAAGAATACTTATACAAACCTAAGCTTTATCATCTTTCTACTTACATACATACCACCCAGTTCCTATGTATTTACATATCTGACACCTAAACTCTACTCTTCTTACATTTATACACCCAAAACTTTCGTTTCACATAAAAAATACCACCGTTTTTAACTTCTAAAAAAGTGAAATACACATTTTCTTGCATAGATAAAATTGCATGCATGCACAAATTGAAGTATAGGTGTTAAATTTATAAATGCATGGATCATGCATCAATCTTCATCTTGCAGCACAGGAAGAGGGCATCTGATTCAAGCTCTTGCAGCTCTTATTCAGAATCCTCGAGCAGCGATGACGATGACGACGATAGAGATTCGAAGAGGTCGAGGTCCAAGTCGAGATCCAAGAGAACAAAGGAGAAAAGGCACAGATCAAAGTCCAAACACTCTTGCAGTGACAGCGAAGCAGGTGGCGGCGGTCCAGTGCGTCTTTCGAGATTTTTCAATAATATGAAGAGCTAAGGCTCAACATCAGAGTTCACTGCTGATGTTGCAAAACTTAGATGTTGTCAGAGAAGCAGAAAAAAAATGGGGGGCATATAGATACATACCACTCAATTCCTATGTGTTTGCATGCCTAACACTTAAACATTATTATTTACATTTATACCACCTAGACCTTTCCCATCACATCAAAAATACTGTTATTTTAACTTTTCTTCATGCAAAGGTAAGGTGGCATATATGTTTGGGTGCTGGATATGTAAATGCACAAGATTTGAGTGATGTGTGTTAATCTTCCAATTTAAAAAAAAAAAAAGGGATCATGTATAATTATATTTATGTAGCATTTATGCCATTAGTTCATGACTGAAAGAAATTCATTTTATTTGCATTTGTTGTGATAGTAATTTCTTTCATTTTGTTACAATATAAATACATTTGTGCTGAATATTTAAATATCAAGTAGTGCTATAACTGGAAATATTGGGCTAGCTTCACATGTTTAAAGTATTGCAAATATATTGGCTAACGGTTAATTTGGGGCGGCGGTTACCGCAGTTTTATCTGTTTGGATAAAATATATTTTGGTGATTTTTTTTCAAAAAATTGTCACTTAAATCTATATTTTTCTATCGATTTTGACTAGGTGTGATGACAGTTTTTTAGCTGAAAAAGATATAATAGTCACCGAAGCTTTTTGAACATCAAATTAATTTCCTGCAACTTTACAACTGTTTTTTCATAAGTTGCAGTTATTCCAAATAGACTTGAAACTTTTAAAGAGTAAAATACACCTTTTTATGTGTCGGTAAGGTGAAATGTTCGTAAAAATTGAAGTTTAGGTGTAAGATAAGTAAATACATAAGAATTTAATGATATGTATGTAAATCTCACTTGATTTAAGATTTAAAAATAACTATTTATTTTTTATTTGATAAATTAAGATTGATTATTTATACATACCATATTTCATTTTACTTTTGCTTTATTGATTCATCATCAACTTCAAGTATAAATCAAATATCTAGTTTTAAAAATTATAAATATAATCAATCCATTAATTCCAATGCTCAATTTAATTCATTTTTATGACCTCTCATGTAAATATTAAGCAGACTATTTTATTACACAAAAAAAAAATTAGGAACTTTGATGTGTAATTCATGTTCATCATTTAATGTGCCATGGTATGATATGCCACATATAGGTTGCTTAACATAGTAAATTAATACATATAATCAAATGATTTATATAATTTCCCAATATTATAAGGTTCCTTGTGAAATAAAGCTACATATATGCAACTTTAGATCTAAGCTAAAGTTAAATTAATGAAATGATTACAATTAACTCAAACCCACCGCCCCATATTCCAAAAATTAAAAAAATAAAGATTTGCATATATACCACTTAATTCCTATGTATTTACATATCTACCACTTCAATTTTTACATATATGCTATTTTATTTATGCATGAAAATATATGTATTTAATTCTTTTTTATTATTAAAATAGTGATAGTTTAATGTGATATGAAGGATTTTGGGTGTATAAATGCAAAAAAAGTAAAGTTTAGATGTAACATAATGTAAATATATAGAAATTGACGCATGTAAATGCCCAAAAAAATAAAAAGTAGAATTGCAGAAATTGCACATGGTGATGATATACTGAGATATTTTGAACATATTTATTTTGAAGTGTTTTTAATTTAAAAATTCATTATAAAATTTAATGATTTTTAATATTTATGATGCCCTGAATCTATACTTTGCGTAATGGTTAATTCTTTTGACATATTTAATTATAAATTTGCCCATATTATTGATATATAAAAAAAATGGAGAATTACATACATATCCCTCAATTTTTAAGTATTTACATCTATATCATCTAAACTTGCAAATTTTACATACATGCTACCTTACCTTAGGATGAAAAGGTGTATTTCACTTTCTAAAGGTCAAAATAATGGTATTTTTATGTGATTTGAGTAATTTGGATAATATAAATATAAAAAAGTAAGGTTTAGGTGTTAGATTCATAAATATATAGGAATGGGTGGTATATATGTAAATGCATATCCAGAGATGCATGCGCCGTTCTATATTCACAGAACTTTAATCATTAAAAAAAAAATGAGCCCACTGAAATACAACTTTAATCTGATCAACAATAGAGATCAGACGGCACATGCATCTCTGCATACGCCGTCCATATGAAATAATTTTTCCTGAAAAAAAGGAGATAAATAGCATTTTTCTGACAACATACATTAAATTTATACATAAAAATATTAGTATATAATATCTAACCAAAATTCATGCATTAGTTGCATATAATTTGATCATTGTTATATCTGACACAAAACTAATCTTCTTTAATTCATGCTGCATTTAATGTGAGACGAGGCACAGCTCTAATGCATTTACATATCTCACCCCTAAACTTTCATATTTACACATATAACACTCAAATTTTTAATATAACAATTTAAAGCACCGAAGTACCATGTATGTCAATATGAAAGTTTAGGTGTAAGATATGTAAATACATAAAAATCGAGGGCCACTTATGTAAATTTCCCTCCCTTAAATCTTAACTTGAATTAGTAAATTTGACCCTTTAGTATTTTATGCTTAAAAATTACTAAATACAATTATATGGGGATTAGGGACCATGTTCTCTTGCTATCAACACAATAAAAATTCCAAGATTAAGTTCCACAAGCACATGACATTCAAATCAATTGAATGAATGATTTTCCTTCTTTTAAGATAAAAATTAATAATCTTATAGAAAACAAAATAGTAAGTATAGTGTGTGTTGAACGCATGAAGGGGTTGGGGGATCTTGACTTAATTTGTGCATAAACTCTATGAAAATTTTTTTTTATTTACTTAGTATAGTATTTATTATATGATGATAAAAAATGATTATTTAAAGATGTTGAATCTTGATTTGTCCGTGAAATATACACAAGTATTAGAATATAAGAAAGGGGAGAGAGGGAGGAACGAACAAAAATGAACAGTAATAAGTCTTGCCTATTGTTTAAAATGATCTCCATATTTATATGAGATTGTATAATATGGTAATATTACATCTTTGTCTCCGTTTTAATGAGGGTTGTATAGAATATTCTAGGTATTTTATATATATATGAGCTTATCTCTCGGCTACTCTTTGAATCGATCGAATGAGCTCATTTGTTTTCGGCTTGGTAAGGTTGATTCGGTTGGTAAGATTGAGCCTGACTGACTTTGGATCGACATGGTTGATTGATAGACCAAGTTTTTTTTTTGTTTGATCTAATTTGGCTGTCAACCCTCGATTCCTTAATGAGAGGCTCATGCCAGAGGAGCAAGACTAGATTATTGGGCAGATGGTGAATCACTGTAACTCGATAGATAGCTCATTCCTTATCTAGGAGAGCTTGTCTATAATATATTATTGTACTGTCAATTCTTGGTCCCTGATGCAGAGCCTCCGTCATGCAGCTGGTGATATTGAGGAATTGGGTCTTTCCCTGGGTTAGGTCTATCGAAAGGTAGGTTGATGCCTTCGATCAACTTTCTCGTAATGGTTAACTCAGATGCTTTTTTTCTTGTTTTAGTATAATTAATTCGGATTCAGATTGATTGTTCATCCCTTTGTCCTTCTTCTTGCTCAGTTGGCCTTTTCCTTAGACTCTAATGACTACATCCACTCAGATAAGTAAGCCTCCTGGTTTTCCATTGATGGGCGCTCTTTTATCGTACTTTCTTCCTTCTGGACTTAGATTTCCTCGGGGTCAGCATCGGAATCAGCACTAGCACATTTTTTATGTACAAAAGAAGTATTAAAAATGTTTCATTAGTGGCATGACCTTGAAGCAAAATTTGATGTAGTGCATGAAGGTCAAAGATGCAATTAGGAATGGTCAAGACGGCCGTTCTCATATAAACAAGAAAAGAATGGCTTGAACTTCTCATATATACAAGAAAAGAATGACTTGAATATGATGTATGAAGCATTTTAGGAAATTTGCAATTGATAATGCTAGTAAACTCTATTAGATTGACTCCCATCTTAACGGTGAAGGCAACATGAGATAGAGGTGATATATAATGTGGCTTGAGAAGTCTAGTAAGAGATTGAGGGTAGTTGCAATGATCCTCCTTCCATAGGTAGAAGTTGATGTTTTGANAAGCATATATTCATTCATACCCTATTCACTTCTCCAATTGTACATAATGTCATTTAAAACTAAATTGATCTCTCTCTCTCTCTCTCTCTCTCTCTCTCTCTCTCTCTCTCTCTCTTTCTCCCTCTCATCAACTTCTAGCACAAAACAATAAAAAATGCTTAAATAACAAACACATTCACAACTTCAAAGAAAAATCTCTTTTATGAACATACATTCAGACTACATCTAGAAGAAAAAGTCAAACAGTCATTAAAATAAAATATCCAAATTATANTAAATAACAAACACATTCACAACTTCAAAGAAAAATCTCTTTTATGAACATACATTCAGACTACATCTAGAAAAAAAAGTCAAACAGTCACTAAAATAAAATAACCAAATTATATTTTTTATTCTATTTTCTTAACATCAAAGAAATTAAAATTTCCCATAAAAGATTATTAATTCACCAAAAAACCATATCCATGTGCCTAATGAGTTCAATCAACACAACCCCCCTTCAATTCAAGCCTATAAATACTCCCCTCCACTCTCCCCATTCTCTCCCATCTCTTCTCTATTCTTTTCCCACCCAAATGGACCCTAAAGTTTTTCTCCTCATTCCCCTTTACTTATCTACCTTCGCTTATTCGGCCTATAACGTAGTGGACTTCGGTGCAAAGCCCGATGGACGGACGGATTCCACTCGTGCATTCCTAAATGCATGGGCCAAGGCCTGCGCGGACCAAAAACCAGCGATGATGGTGGTGCCCAATGGACCATACTTAGTGGGTAGAGCACTATTTCAAGGCCCGTGCAAGAATAGCAAACTAGTGCTTTCCATTAAGGGTACTCTTATGGGCTACACGAGCTACTCAACAGCATCCGAGTGGATCACGTTTAAATATGTTAATGGGCTCTCAATTTTTGGCGGGACCTTTGATGCTCGTGGACAAGCGCTCTGGGCTTGTAAAGCTGCAGGCAGAAACTGCCCCGGTGGATCCACGGTAGGCCCATTATTCTCGTGATTAAGATTTTTTTATATTTTTTGAGACAAATATTTAAATTAAAATATTTAAAATATTGGAAATTTTACATTCTTAACACAGTATTCTTATGCATTTACATTTCTAACATTTAAATTTTGATATTTATAAATACAATATTTGGTGCCACAAACCGATCTGATTTCAAGCCAAGTGGGGATTGAAACAAAATTGGCTCGAAANTTATGCATTTACATTTCAACCATTTAAATTCTGATATTTATAAATACAATATTTGGTGCCACAAACGAATCTTATTTCAAGCCAAATTGGGATTGAGACAAAATTGACTCGAAAAAAAATTCGAATCAAGATTTTGGCTCGTAGCTCGACTCGTTTATTTTTATCCGAGCTAAATTTCGAATCAATTTTCAAGCGGTTAACAATCTTCAAGCTAAATTTCTAAATTCACAACCCTAACATCACTAAGGCATAAAAGATCCGATTTCAAGCGGAGCTGGGTTCGGCCCGAAAAAAATTTGATCCAAAAACTTGGCTCATAGCTCGACTAATTTATTTCGATCTGATTNTTTCGAATCAATTTTCAAGCGGTTAACGATCTTCAAGCTAAATTTCTAAATTCACAACCCTAACATCACTAAAGCTATAAAAGATCCGATTTTCAAGCGAAGCTGGGCTCGGCCAGAAAAAAATTTGATCCAAAAACTTGGCTCATAGCTCGACTTATTTATTTCGATCTGATANATCTGATTTGGATCTGAATCAAAATTACAATCAATGTTCGAGAGATCAATGATCTTTGCATTAAATTCGCAGCTCGCGTCATAACTTATACGCTAAAACTCATATTTTAAATTTTCGAAAGTTAGTTATGTTTTTATGTAATACTATAAATTTGAGAGTTAAAATATTGGGTATTAGATATGTAAATACAAAAAAATTAAGTGGTGTATATGCAAATGCCCCAAAAACATTTTTCATAAAAAAGTTAAAATCAAAAATACTTAATTTAAAATTATAAGTCTTTTGTCTCATAAACCTATGCCTAAAGATGTGCTTTAGACTTTCGATCATTCGAGTGATTTTTAGGTGATTGTAATGTAAAATTTCAAGTTTAGATCTGCAATACGCCATATTTAAAATTTTAGAGGATTGGTATGTAAAAAAGCTCACCATCAACCTCGTGGATGCAGGCATTGACGATCAGCCAATCGAAGAATGTTGTGTTAAGCAAATCAAAAGTGAAGAACAGCCAGAGTTTTCAAATCGCGATCATATTCAGCCAAGATATAAAAGTAGAAGGCATAAAGATTAGCGCACCAGGCAACAGCCCTAACACGGATGGAATCCACATCCACATGTCGAGATTCATCACCATCACCAGCTCCTCCATGGCGACCGGCGACGACTGCATCTCCGTCGGCGAAGGGGTGTCCAACGCTTGGATCCAGAACATAACCTGCGGGCCGGGCCATGGGATATCGATCGGGAGTTTGGGAGATGGCGGGGAGAAGACGATGGTGCAGAATGTGACGGTGAGGTCGGTGAATTTCAGAGGAACGCAGAATGGATTTAGGGTTAAGACATGGGCGACGCCTTCGAGCGGGTTCGTGAAGGAGATTAGGTTTCAGCACGGGGTTATGGATCGCGTCGGGAATCCTATCTCTATTGATCAGAATTACTGCCCTAATCCTGGTAGCTGCCCTAATGAGGTAAGTAGAGTTTGGATCCGATTTTGAGCCAAGTCGGCTCAGAGTTGAATGAAGTTTGATCCGATTAGAAATTGAAAAGAGCTGGCTCAAATTGAGTTTCTGCTTTAGTGCATTTCATGAGCTCGATCCGGCTTAAAACTAACTGGCTTAAATTGAGCTGTTTGGATTTGTTCCAACTCAAACTTGGCTCGAAATCGGCTCACGACTCATTATACTAGATTTTACTTCTCATTATATATACATAATTTTTATAAATAAAAAATACTATGAGCTGATGCCGAGTCAGTTTGAGCATGTCTCAAAATCAGCTAAAAAAGACTCGATCCAATGTTTCATCTCATAGCTCGACCCGTTTATTTCAATTTAATCTCACTTCGAGTCAAAATTCAAATCCATTTTCAAGTGATTAACGAGCTTCAAGCTCCATTCACAACCCTACTAAGGGGTTTCTTTTTCACCGTAAGACCGTGAATTCAAATCATGCATATTATCATTTATGGTCACCTTATCTTCCCGAAATAAATATATATATATATGGCATGTGCATGTAGGTATACAACACAAGTATTTATAATTACATAAATTTTAATTAAATCTTTAAAATCAATTTAAAAGTGAAATATATTTTTCATGTAGGAATTAAGGGCACCAACATATTATAAGTATAAATATAACTATCAAACAGTAGGACTTAAATTTGTAAATATATAAGAATTGTGTATTATGTTTGTAAATTTTTTAATTTATATATATAGATAAAATGATTTTTAACATTATTTTTTTTATAATAACATAATATTAAATAATTACATCCCCAAACTTAAATTCTTGGAAGATTTACACTCGCACCACTTAATTTCTATGTATTTACAAACCTAACATCTAAACTTCATACTTTTGCATACATATCATTTTGTGAAACTGTGTACTTGGTGATGTTTCTGATCTGATGTGAACATCTTGAGTGGTATAAATATAAAAAAATAAACTTTACGTGTTACATATGTACACCATAGAAAATGGTGATATTTATATAAATGCCCCTAATGTATATACTGATATTCACAGAGCTCTGGAATTAAGATTAGCAAGGTAACATTTAGCAACGTGCATGGGACTTCCTTGACGCAAACAGCAATAAAGCTTGATTGTAGCAAGACCAACCCGTGCGAAGGGATTCAACTTACCAACATAGATTTGAGCTACAAAGGGCAGAACCACNCCCAAACTTAAATTCTTGGAAGATTTACACTCGCACCACTTAATTCCTATGTATTTACAAACCTAACATCTATTTTTTTTACTTTTGCATCCATATCATTTTTGGAACTGTGTTCTTAGTGATATTTCTGATCTGATGTGAACATCATGAGTGGTATAAATATAAAAAAATAAACTCTTACGTGTTACATATGTACATCATAGAAAATGGTGATATTTATATAAATGCCCCAAATGTATATACTGATATTCACAGAGCTCTAGAATTAAGATTAGCAAGGTGACATTTAGCGACGTGCATGGGACTTCCTTGACACAAACAGCAATAAAGCTTGATTGTAGCAAGACCAACTAGTGCGAAGGGATTCAACTAACCAACATAGATTTGAGCTACAAAGGGGAGAACCAACAAAAAGCCAAGTCATTTTGTAGGAATGCTAAGGGGAAGAACTCGGGCTTCGTTCGCCCGCCGAGTTGCCTTTGACGAGCGAATATTGATTTAGAGGACGTTATTCTGACCTAATTTTTCGTGTTTGATTTGAGTTGAGTGCAGTATTGGCATGATTGATGATAGATGTATCGTGTTTTTATCTTTCAAATTGAGTAAATGACCCAAAATTTTAATGTTACCCACCCTTCAGAATATAAATTTATTTGCATATACGTGTTCTACCATTCTTTCGCATTCGAGGCTCTCCAACAATACTAGATAAGAAAATATTTACCAGGAGGATTTGAAAAAAGGCATTACAATGGAATAAATAAAAAGGAATTAATTTGTAAATAGCAATGTTGACATACATGTAAAAATTGAAGTAAAGGTGTTAGATATGTAAATACATAAAAATTGAGTGGTGTGGATGTAAATCTACCAAAATGTTTTGGAGCACTTAAACAAACGCAAGTTATTAGCCATCACATTACAGGGACAAAATATTTAATAATATATAAAACCATTGGTATAGTTAGTTATGCACATAATTTTTTTTTTGTCTTTGCTTGGAAAAGGCATCAGCAGAGAATATGGAAAGCTAATTTGAACGCAGATGCATCCCACTAGTGTTACTAAGAGGTGAATAAATAAATAATCTTTCATGCAATGCTTGCTCTTCAAGATAATGTAGACTGCTAACCTGGAACCAGCAGAAACCAAGATGAAAAACAATTCCTGCTATCTGGTAACAAGCCAGCCAGGTTTGAAAATAGGATTTTCCTTGAAATTACTCCCTCGTGCCGATGTCGATTCTCCGAGGCGACGATAACACTGATACGAGAAAGAAAAAATGATCAAGATGATGAAATAGAAAAGAACATTTAGTTATAAAAATTAATATTCTCCCTTCAAAAAAATTTTTTTTTTTTTCCATACTTAAACCTATAACTTTCACATGCCCCCCATCGGGGTGCTATGGAGGACNGCTAATATTAAATTTATACATAAAAATATTAGCATATAATATCTAACCAAAATTCATGCATTAGTTGCATATAATTTGATCATTGTTAATTTGTTATATCTGACACAAAACAAATCCTCTTTAATTCATGCTGCATTAAATGTGAGACGAGGCACAGCTCTAATGCATTTACATATCTCACCCCTAAACTTTCATATTTACACATATAACACTCAAATTTTTAATATAGCAATTTAAAGCACCAAAATACCATGTATTTTAGGTGTAAGATATGTAAATACATAAAAATCGAGTGCCACATATGTAAATTTCCCTTCTTTGAATCTTAACTTAAATTAGTAAATTTGACCCTTTAGTATTTTAAGCTTAAAAATTACTAAATATAATTATATGGGGATTAGGGACCATGTTCTCTTGCTGTCAACATAATAAAAATTCCAAGATTAAGTTCCACAAANAAAAAGGGTCTACCGAAATACAACTTTGGTCAGATCAACGGTGGAGATCATACGGCGCATGCAACTCTGATTACGCCGCCCGTATGAAATAATTTTTTTCCTGAAAAAGGGAGGTAAATAACATTTTTCTTACAACATGCTAATATTAAATTTATACATAAAAATATTAGCATATAATATCTAACCAAAATTCATGCATTAGTTGCATATTAATTTGATCATTGTTATATCTGACACAAAACAAATCCTCTTTAATTCATGCTGCATTAAATGTGAGACGAGGCACAGCTCTAATGCATTTACATATCTCACCCCTAAACTTTCATATTTACACATATAACACTCAAATTTTTAATATAGCAATTTAGAGCACCAGAGTACCATGTATGTCAATATGAAAGTTTAGGTGTAAGATATGTAAATACATAAAAATCGAGTGCCACATATGTAAATTTCCCTTCTTTGAATCTTAACTTGAATTAGTAAATTTGACCCTTTAGTATTTTATGCTTAAAAATTACTAAATATAATTATATGGGGATTAGGGACCATGTTCTCTTGTTATCAACATAATAAAAATTCCAAGATTAAGTTCCACAAGCACATGACATTCAAATCAATTGAATGAATAATTTTCCTTCTTTTAAGATAAAAATTAATAATTTTATAGAAAACAAAATACTAACTATAGTGTGTGTTGAACGCATGAAAGGGTTGGGGGATCTTGACTTAATTTGTGCATAAACTCCATGAAAAAATTTTTATTTACTTAGTATAGTATTTGTTATATGATAATAAAAAATGATTATTTAAAGATGTTGAATCCTGATTTGTCCGTGAAATACACCCAAGTATTAGAATATAAGAAAGGGGAGAGAGGGAGGAACGAACAAAAATGAATAGTAAT
>JXCR01103852.1:121072-155485 GCA_002079205.1 Phalaenopsis hybrid cultivar | reverse complement strand
GGGGGGGGGGATATATTTTTCTTTTACAATAGTTCTGTTAATTTTTCAAATCAATTACACATGCTTTTACTCCTTTCAGCTTTTATTTTACAATGCAAAAAAATCATGTTTTTTTAAAATGCTAAATGCTAGAAAAATAAAATAAAATCTGATATTCATGCATATGCATATGGGAGTCACCTATAGACGGTGCTGGCAGAAGAATGAAATGTAACAAAAAAAATAATGAAACTATTTTTTTATTTAATTTTATTTATTTCTATTATATTTTTCATTATTGAGAGTCACTTCCTAAATGTACACTTTAAAAAACATTCATTTAACATTTCCAAACCACTATAAAGATAGGCAACAATTTTCATTTCCATTTTCGCTCATGTGTATATTGCATTCCCATATAAGTACCATCAAGTGGTGATTCCCATATACATGTATGTCTCATATTTTATTTTTTTTTCTTGCATTTAACATTTAAAAGTAAAATACTTGTTTAAATCTATTTTTTGTTTCCAAATACAGTGATTTTATTATATGACATTATAGATTAGGTCATCCTAATTTTGTGATGCAACAAATCATATGATTGGTTGTTCTAAATTGTTCTCATCCTCTATACCTTATGTAGGTAATAAAAATGTCAAAACCATTGATGGTTTCTTCTCGATTGGGACATGATACTGGCAGAAAAATGCAATTTAATAAAAAATCAATATAGAAAAAAAATTTTAATTACTTTCATTTTTTATTATATTTTTCAATATTGAAAGTTACTTCCTAAACGTATATTTTAAAAAACATACATTTAACAATTCCAACCCAACATAAAGGTAGGCAACAATTTTCATTTTCATTTTCAGTTCTATTAACGTACAGATATATTATATTCCCCTATCAATACCATCAAGGAGTGAGTCTAATATGCATGTATGTCTCTCCTTTTTTTTTTTTTTTGCATTTAACATTTAAAAGTAAAATTCTTCTTTAAATCCTATTGTTGTTTCCAAAGACGACGATATTATGTTATGGCATTATAAATTAGATCATCCTAATTTTTTTGTTGCAACTAATCATATGATTGGTTGCTCTAAATTATTCTAATCCTCTATACCTTATGTAGGCAATAAAAATGTCGAAACCATTGATGGTTCCTTCTCGATAATTGCTGAGACAATAACTCTCAAACTCACCCTGTTGTTAACTCTTCACGATGTGCTCATGTTCTCAATTTGTTTTGTAGCTTATTATTCATTAGTAAAATTACCTATGGCCATCAATGTAAATCTAATTTCTACCATTCATGTTGTGATTTTCAAAAATTGATCACTAGAAGGATAATTAATAGTGTTGTTAAAGAAAAAAATGGACTATTATTTTGAAGATGGACTTAACCTGAATAAGCAATATTAAAATACCTTTTTTTTAAAATTATGTTGCTTTCAAAGACAATGATATTATATTATGGCATTAAAGGTTAGGTCATTCTAGTTTTTCAGTATTTAAAACAACTCTTTCCTAGTTTGTTTCAAAATAAAGATATGCCACACTTTCAATGTCATGCTTGTCACTTTCTCATCATCTTGCTTCTTTTCCTCCCTAAACTTATAAACCAACAACAACATTTATTTTCATTCATAGTGATGTTCAGGATCCTTATAAAACTTATATATTATAAAAGAAAATGGTCTGTACATTCAGTGATTAGCGCAAAAAAGTTTGATTTTTTTAATAAAAGAAAATTTTGAATTGAAAATAATTTTCAAAAAATTTACGCAACGGTACAAACACAATTTCAAAAAACTATTCAAACAATACAAAGTGATAATGGCTGAGAATATTTCAAAAATATTTTGAGCCAATTTTTAAAAAAAAATGAATAGTCTATCAAAGCTCTCGGCACTCCACAACAAAACAGTGTGGTTGAAAGAAACACAAACACTTATTGTAAATAGCTCGGGCATTGAAATTTACAAATCATGTGTCAAAATATCATTGAGGCAAGTCACTCTTAATGGTAAATTCTTCATAAATCGGACATCCAATAAGGTTTTAAACTTTTAAACACCTTTAGATATTTTTCATAAAATTTACACAACAAATCGACTATCGTCTTCTTTACCTTTAAAAGTATTCGGGTGTACTACATTTATTCGCATTCATTTTAAAAAGAAAAAACTTGAACCCTGGGTCAAAAAAATGCATGTTTGTTGGTTATGCTTATAAATGTTTTGAACATATTTCTTAAAAAAAAAAATTGTTACCATAGATGTCACCTTTTTTGAATTAAAACACTTTATACGCCTCATTTTAAGTGGTGAATAAAATAAAGAACCGACTGCTATTTTCAGGATTTGTTTCAAATCGAAGACTCATCAAATAATATATCCCCAACCATGATTATTCAACCTAAAAATCCAAACTATACTATATTAGGAGAAAGTAGGTTGAGTTTTTTAGATATTGAGGACTATTCAAGTCTTCTGATATTGTCATCTCATAATGTTCATAATATTGAAACTAACAATGAGGAAACAAAAAGAAGAAATACGACATAGGTACCATTTGACATTGTTTACTCGCAACAAAGAGCAACTCAAAAGAGAAAGTCTACAAATCATGTGCACTGCCCAGAATTTATGAACCCTTCAAGTAATGTCCTCACTAAGCCTTTATCTTATGATCAGCCCATTTCATCTTCGAGTTTTCAATCTTCTAATCATGGAACTGAGTTTAGCTCTAATTCTAAATCTAATGATTATAGCATTCCCATTGCTACTTGTAAGGAGATGAGGTCGTGCACCCAACATCCATCGTCTCATTATATGCCATATAAAAATTTCTCACACATTTTTCAGGATTTTACCCTTACATTTGTCCTGTATGAAAATTTCTTATGTTATGCAGCATACTCTGAAAGTTCATAAGTGGAAGGAGATTGTCTTCGAAAAGATAAAAGCTCTGGCAAAAAAAGTCAAGTGGGAATTGGTTGATTTACCTAGTGGAAAGAAAATTATCCTATGCAAATGGTGTTTAAAGTCAAGTACAATTTTGATGGCTCTCTAGAACGATACAAGGCTTGATTGGTTACCAAGGGATTTATTCAGACCTATTAAATTGATTACTAAGAGACATTCGCCTCAGTTGCAATACAAAACTCTATAAGTGTTTTTAAGTGACTTGCAATTAATCTTGATTGGCCCCTACAATGGTCAGATATAAAAAATGTATTTCTCAATGAGGACTTACATGAATGCACCTTCACGATTTAGTAAGAAATTCGGTATAAAAGTGTGTAAACTAAAAAAAAATCCATATACAAGTTGAAGTTGTCACCGAGAGCATGGTTTAAAAAATTTATATTATTTATTAAAAGTCAGGCGTATACTCAAGGGTAAAGAGATCATACAATATTCTTCAGCTATTACAAGGATTAGAAGATAGCTATACTTATTGTGTATGTGAATGATATAATTCTCACCAAAGATTACATATATGAAATGAACCGGTTGAAGACTTTCCCATCATCAGTATTTTAGACAAATGGCGTAGGATCTATAAGGTATTTCCTTAGCATGGAAGTTACTAGATAAAAAAAAAAAAAAAAAGATTATTTCCAAACGGAAGTATGTTCATGATCTTCTAACGAAAGAAGAGATAAGTGATTGCTGACCTGCAAACACTTCAATTGATCCAAATCAAAAACAAGGAGATAGAAAGAAAGATGACCAGTAAATGCAGATCTATGTCAAAAGTTGATGGGAAAGTTGATACAATTATAGCATATAAGATCGGATATCGACTTTGTTATGCATTTGGTAACTCAATTTATGCATTTGCTCCATAAGAAATATCTTGAAACGGTTAACTGAATTCTCAGATACCTAAAAAATAAACCAGGCAAGAGCTTACACTTTCAGAAAACCACGCAACAGAAAATAGAGGCATACACTGATGCAGATTAGGCGAGCTCAGTTATTGACAGTAGATTGAAGTCCGAATACTATATTTAATTTGGGGAAATCTGGTTGCATGGGGGAATTTGGTTACATGGCAAAATAAGAAGTAGAATGTAATGGCAAGTAGTAGTGTCGAAGCAAAATATATAGTTATGACTAATGAAGTATGTGAGATGTTATGGCTAAAGAGAATTCTTGACGGGTTGTGGATCCCGATAAACATGCCAATGAAGTTTTGTTGTGATAATAAAGTTGTTATAAACATTGCAGAAAATCCAGTGCTACATGATCACACAAAACATATGAAGATTGATACACTTCAAAAAGAGAAGATTGATTGTGGAGTTGTTTGCATGTCTTCACTCAATCGTGCGACAAATAGCAAATATCTTCACAAAGGTCTCTTTTACGCCTAGTTTTGAGTTCCTTGTACGCAAGTTGTACATGATAGATATCTATGCTCCAACTTAAGAAGAGTGTTGGAATTTTAGGAATTTCTGCTTTTGGTATCTTCATTTTTTACTATTTTTTATGCCTAGTCATTTCTACTTTAGAATCATCTATTCCTTTCCTAGCGTGGGGATTTTGTGGCTGATTGTGGCTTTCCAAATTTCGTGGCCTTCCCCCTCCTATTTGAATTCAACAATCAACCCCTTCTCAAATGCTGAATTCACATTCCCAAACAGCAGAAAACATATCAAGGACAAAGGAATAAAACTGAAATAAAGATTAAAATTTTTTAAAGCCAACTATCTCTCAAAAGAACAAAATTTGAAGAAAATCAATTTCATTCGTGAGCAAATTCAAATTTGCTTTACCATCACTCGTATACTTACAGTTTTCAAGAAGACTATCACGAAAAACTTTTTATTTTTTTTCATTTTTTCTTTTGACAGATCCTGAATTTCTTCGTCGCCTCAAACTAAATGAAAAAAAAAAAACATATATTATAACCTAGGAAGATTTACATGCATACCGATCAATTCCTATGTACTTTACATATCTGAAACCTGAACTTCAATTTTTACCGACATGCCGCCTTAGGTATGCATGAAAAGGTGTAATCCACTTCTTAAAAGTTAAAATGGTGGTATCTTTTCATGTGATATGAAACTTTTGGGTGGTATAAATGTCAAGAGTAAAATTTAGGTCTTAGATATGTAAATTCAGAAGAATCGAGAAGTAAGTAAATGCCCCTATAATCTAAAGTTCTTCAAGAGTTCAAGGCTTTAAGCTCATAATGGCACTTCTAGGTGTTAAAGCCATGATTAAAATCCAATTATCAATTTGGAGCAAGAAAACATTCAAAAGGCTTACACACTCGTTACAATCACAACTCCATCTCAACCCAGCCAATTCTTCACAAAAATGAAAGAGAAACCGAAACACATGAAACATAATGAGGAAAAAAATGTCCGAACCTAAAATTCAAATGCACTCTTAAAATAAAAACCAAAGATATATGCAAACCTTAAAATAGTTTCGCATTCTAAAGCACTTAGCAAAGACTACATCAATGGATCGGGATACAATATGAAACTTGGCCTAATTGTTTAGAAAAATAACCATAACCAGAGAACAAAACAAGTGCTTTCTAAAATAATTTCAATGAAAGCATTTTGCGTTTATGAAACTAGGGCCAATAAAAGGCTGTCAGTACAATAAAAAATAAAAATAAATAAAAAACTTTCGTTGGAAAAACAGACTTAATCAGATCTAAAAAAGCATCAGTTTAAGGCAATCATAATGGAAGTCTTGTCCCTTCAGCTTGAATAAAAAAATGAAGAAGCTTCTAATTTCTTTGCACAGTCTACCTGTCCTTGATGATGATGATGGACTCGAGCTTTAAGAATTCTCAGTACTATGCCAGAGGCAAGCTGGAGAGGCATCTCATGTGATAGTTTCTGCATATCATGCAATAGCATAACTTAGCAGAACAATTCAAAAAATCCTTTAATAAATATGAAAAAAGGGAAAAACATAACATAAACTTCATAACAGCTTGACTTCCAATAAGAAATAAATATCAATTCATGCATTAAACATTTAAATGAACCAGAAGAAATCATACTGAAAAGATTCCAAAACTTGGTATCAGTCAGAAAAGGGCTACACATCAGTTATTCAAGATACGTGAACAATAACACTGACACAAAATGGCAAGAGATTAATACCTCCAACAATTGCAAGGGATCCAAAGACTCCCCATGGTTGTGAAGAAGACGAACTGCAGCTTTAAACATTGGGCCCTTTCCATTCTGTGGATTCAAGTACATATCTAACAACCTACAGCATATGTTCAGATATGTAAAATGTAAAAACTAAGGTATTTCAAACCTAAAATCAATTCCAAGACAGAGCATACTGCACGTAAGCATCTCTTCTACCAATCTCTGTGCAATACCGCTCAGCAGCTTCACAATCTTCCAGTTTCCTTTCAGCCCAAAGAATCAGTGTAATTGCAGTCCAAGAAATTGATAATAAATAATTAACAGAAAATAAAACACTGGTTTAGTGGACTATTTAAACTTACAAGGCTAAGATCTCAAGCACCAACTCCTCGAGCCCCATTTTTCGATAAAGGATTGCCTGCATGGAATCCCAAAATTGAAGCTTCTCAAGTGCAAAATTGGCCTAACATTGGAAATAATTACAGCTTTGCCAGAGAAAACATGATATCTAAAAAATTTTAAGCTTCCCAAAAATTATAAAAGGAAAAAAATTAAGCATAAAAGTGATAATAACACTCTTTTCTAGTGATACCACCTCGATTTTCAGACATATTAACATGGAATTCTAAGACAAACTAGCAAGTACATGTCAAGGCACAACTGACCGTACTTGAGATAACTTGCGACAACCAAGTCCATTACAAAATAACATGGAACGACTTGAAAAAATCAGGGGCCGTTTGGGAACATTTTTGTTTTTTATTTTTATTTATTTATGTTTTACTTGAATAAAATATGTTTGACAATTAGATTAAAATATGATTTTTTTTTTAAAACTCGGAACATCTATAAATTATTTTGAGTGTTTTAAGAAACATGTTAATTCATTATTAGAAACAAAAAAAATAAAATATCTAAGAAAAGCACAACAAACAAACATGTTCTTAAAAATAAAAAATAAAATTGATCCCTAATAAGCCTTTCGCTTATTATTTTTTTTTCTAAAAGATGGAACGCCACATTGCAACGTCTGCATTTTCCAAGCAAATAAAAATTATCCATAAAACCAATCCAAAAACGCACATTTAGAACTGGTTTTGCTTTAAAGATCCTAAATTGGGCGTTGGTGTTAGGTTTCACAAGATTTAGAAAGCACAAATCTCCAGAAACCACAAACACTGAATTTTAAATGTTGAACTGTGTCTGCATGTGCTATAGGGACGGTTGCTGCCCACCAGACCAAGATAGCAGCTCAAAATGTAAGGGATATCTAGTATATTATGTATAAAAAAAAATTAATAAATTTAAAATCTATAATTAATCTTCAGTGATATATATAAATAATGAAATATTACTATTATATTTATAATAAAATAATCATGAAAGGAAAACAAAGTATGCACGTTATTTAGAACATCAATCACGGTTTGAAATATCAGACGTCACAAGAAAATTCGATATTTTTAATGAAAATCATGATCAGTTGAACTCATAATAAGTTATTATTAATCTTTAGTTATTTTCAATATAATAATAAAGAAATAAAATAAGATTTAAACATAAATAAGAAGTGATGGTATACTAGTCTGGAGGCATATGAACCATCCAGTAGTATATATATTTTTGGTATTATTTCAACTCATAATCAGTATATACAAGCACACCTAATTAGTTCAAATTTTAAACCTATCAAATATATCATATTCTTAAAAGAATAACAAACACTAAAACCAAAATAGAATGTTGAAACCATGGAAAATGTTAAAACTACATGACGTAGCCGGACCAGTTCGGTCCAAGTATGGGAGGGCCAATCGGCTCCTCTCTAGGGCCGGGGTTGTCACACACTCTTAATAGCAGCAAGGGCATTTTCACATGTTTGCATTTACTAGGTTTAGGTTTTTGTTGATTATGAATAGTGGTCGTTTATAATATTAGGGATTTTTTTTTTTTCATTTAAGATTTTTTAGGGACTTTGCTCCCTTTGTGGATCACGGATGGCAACAAGTTTGTATCCAAGGTGTTGGGTGGTGGTAAGTGTATTCCTTAGTTATTGGCGGTGACATCCCGGGTCTCCATCCTTGAAGAATCCTTCAGAAAGCAATTTATGTATCCCGATCGATTATGAGAGTTGGATACTCTGGTATCTTGTATCTTTTATTTGATTAATACATCTTGTCTTTATTCTGGTTAATTTTTATTTTTTTCCTGTCTGGGATTGCTTTATTGGTTATTCTTGTTGAATCTTCTCCGCCACCCTTTCTCCGGTATCATTCAGTATTAGAGCGCAAGCCCCATATTTTTTAGGTTTTTATCTTTCTTATTACAATAAAAAAATTTCAAAAAACAAATCACATCAATCCCTTAATAATTCATATCAAGATTCCTAACCCTAAAAATTTTCAAAATCAAAGTTTCCTACATTGATAAAAACTCCACCCTGACACCTACCCCAAAAACCTAAACACCCGACCAATCTTGAATCGCAATCCTACATCTGCAAGAAACCTGGTCTAGAGAAAAGAACACAATGTTGTCGAGGAGAAATTCGCGATGGAGGATATGCAGCTAGAAATCCTCGAACAGCAACAAATGGTTCCGTCTCCGATAAGAGACCATCCGGTGAAGTTACCCTTAGAGATAACGGTGACTTATTAGATCGAGAGGAGAAAGTAAATCCCTTCCATCAATCAATTTTCATTGATGAAAAACTACTAACTACCTTGACGATTTGGCATAGGATATCAAAGAAGTCGGGATTTTGGAGTAAAGGTGAAATTAATAGATTTCGGCTGTCGCATGGATCAAGATGAATTTGTAGGTTGGCTTCAAAAAGTAGAGTGCATTGTTTAGTACAAGATTATTAATCGGGATAAAAGGGTTAAATTGGCAACCACAAAGCTCGGAAAACATGCTTCATAAGTGTGGGAGAACCTGAAGTGTATTCGGCAACGAGAAGAAAATAGTAAGATCACTACGTGGTCTAAGATAAAAAGAGAAATGCAGCGCAAATACCTTCCCTCATATTACTGACATGACATGTTCATAACAATCCACAACCTACACCAAAGAGATACTTTTGTGGAGGAGTAAACAACAGACTTTGATCAACTTATATTGAAATGTATATTGGTGGAACCACAGGGACACAGTTGCAAGATATCTTGTAGGACTGAGGTTATCCATTAGTAATGTGATTCAGCTATAGAAAATATATGTCCATTTTAGATGTACAAACCCTAGTTTTGAAGCTAGAAAAACAGCAACATTATCAGGTGACTGACACACCTTACAAGCAGAGTTCAACACTAAGATCAGAAAATAAAAGTACACCCAGTGGAGCACCCAAACTGATATCACCCAAGAAGAATTCAATCCAAAAGATGGAGCCTGTCAACACTCTCAAATTCATCTCAGCCAAGGAGTGCTTCAAGTGCCACAGGTTTGAGCACATGGCATCGGATTGCCCAACCGGGAGAATATCTTTCAGTGAGCATAGTGCAATAGAAGAGATAGAGGGTGAAGACCTAGAAGAGAAGAATGAAGAAAACAAGCTTACGGCCGATGAGTGAGAGATACTAGTGATTCAAGCTAAGCCTATGAGAGCGGCTCAAGCATTATTATCATTGGTTACCCTTAAAGATAGTGAGTCCAAGATAATTTGCATCCATACAACGATTGAGGATGTCATGCCATGAACTACCTTTTTGCAGACGTTCAAAGGAGGATCAGCGAGACTGGCATTGGTTGTTCAAAAGAGTTGTGAGTTCAAAGAACCGACACCATATAAGAGAATTTTGGGATTGTCATATAGTTTACCTCCTGAATTACCCTTACTGAGGGAGGCCCAACATCTCAAAGCAATGCATCCACCAACAGATGGTCAGACATGAGTGATAAACTACATCGTTGGAAATTACCTCAAGAGCTTTGTGAGAAAGAACATCCGACGGTGAGAATGTTGCGGGAGCAGGAATAACGGGATGTGGATATCCCCTTCTACAATACGTGATACTCCCATAATAGCAGGAACCACAAGCTATAGTGCCACAACAAACGCATGATCTTTGGGAGAAGCATGTAGCAGGTTCGGATGGGAGCACGGAACACCAACTTCCAATCTAACCATTTATCTTATTTCCTTTTTTGATTTCTTTCATATTCCTATATTTTCTAATTTGGTTTTTGTATGAACTACTTATATGTTTGCATTCTTGTTTTGAGAGGCTTTTTGCTTGGTTTATGTATTTTGGATATGTTTTCTCTTGATTATCTTTATTGGAGTGTTGTATCCTCAAATTTATTTCAGGCGATAAGTCTATAATCTCACAAGATCGAAGTGGTGATCCCTCCTTCATCGTCCAACTCGCATCCAACTGTTGTTTGCAGCACGAAAACTGCTTTTATTAGTTATGGTTCGCTATCTTGTCTTTATCCACACCACAATTTCAGTTGACACCCCATCTCGACATCTGTGCCACTGTTTCGCATTTTTCATGGTAGTTTTCAGTCTGGACAACCACCAAACATCATCTATCCATCTTCAAATATCCTCGATCGCTCAAAACTTCATCCACTTACTATTCCTCTACCTCCTCCCCGTCAAACCGGATTCCAGAACACCTTCTAGGAGCCCAAGTTCAGTGTCATTTGATATTGGAGCCAGCCTAACCCTAGTTCCATCCTAGTGTTTCAAAAATCCACCAATACATAACCCAAAATCCTAATTCCCCTTGCTGATTTTCAAAATCAGCAACCCTAAATATTTTTCTGCACCTTGAATCAGTCTCATACACCCTCTTCCACCTCCTCAACCTAAGCCCACCAAACCAATGTCAAACGTATCCCTCGTGTTGATTTTTAAAATTAGAAACCCTAAATATTTTTTATGCACCTTAAAATAGTCTCATATACCCTCTTTCATCTCTCAAACATAAACCTAAACAATACCACCGAGGAGACAAGTGTCGAAAGTCAAAAGCCCTCTAATCCCAATAGGTTATGGCAACTCTGTCACCTTCTACATGGTCGACCTGAAGTCATATCATGACTTGTCTGAAGCATATCATGAGGAGTCAGAAGCTTCGACAAATGAGGTCGAAGTTGCACCAACCCTGACAGATTAAAGTGGGGCAAGGTGGGGGGCCCTCGGCCCGGTTCGGTTCAAGTGTGGAAGGTCGTTCAGCTCTCTTTAAGGCTAGGGTTATATCCAACTCATAAAAGTAGCAAGGAGATTTTCGTGTGTTTGCTTTCATTACATTTAGTTCTTTTGTTGATTATAAATATGTGATTGTATATTGTATTAGGCTTTTTTTTTCATTTGAGATGTGTGAGGGCCTGTACTCCTTTATTGGTTCTTGGATGGGAACAAGTTTGTATCAATGGTGTTGGGCTCTAGCTATTGTATCCCTTCGTTATTGGTGGTAACATGTCGGATTTCATTACTTCATCAATCCTCCGAGTCGTGATTTTTGTATCCCGATCGATTAAGAGAATAAAACACTCATGTATCTTTTATTTGATTAGTGCATCTCTTCATTGTTTTGGATGTTTTCTCATGTCTCGGATTGTTGTCTTGGCTATTCTTGATGAATCTTCTCCATCCCCCCTCTTATCTGGNCAGAAGGCAACACAAGGCTAATTTACTCCTTCGGCAGTGGCTCTTGGGTATAGAGAGAGATAAAAGAAGAGAATTTTTCTTGTATGTCGACATGGTCGACGGTGTAATCCTCAAAATACTATAAAATCCTCTGCAGCTCCGTGGACGTAGGCAATTTGCCGAACCACGTAAATCTTGTGTCGTTTTTCTAGATCTAATTTTTCGCTTTATTTGTTGTCGTTTTCATAACANCTTACATCTTCAATAGCTTTGATACAAAATGCTGAAATAAATTCTCCACATATGTATTTCATAGAAATTTATTAAATTGTTTTTTTTTAATTCATAGATCTACAAAACTATTCATCTCATTATTTCTTAATAAAAAAGTAACAAACAAACTTAAAAATACAAAATAAAATGAAGCATGATATCTTTGTGACTTTACAGCATGCGTTGTATGCAAAANTTTGATACAAAATGCTGAAATAAATTCTCCACATATGTATTTCATAGAAATTTCTAAAATTATTTTTTTAAATTTTTTTATTCATAGATCTACAAAACTATTCATCTCATTATTTATTAATAAAAAAAGTAACAAACAAACTTAAAAATACAAAATAAAATGAAGCATGATATCTTTGTGACTTTACAGCATGTGTTGTATGCAAATNTTTGATACAAAATGCTGAAATAAATTCTCCACATATGTATTTCATAGAAATTTCTAAAATTATTTTTTTAAAATTTTTTATTCATAGATCTACAAAACTATTCATCTCATTATTTATTAATAAAAAAAAGTAATAAACAAACTTAAAAATACAAAATAAAATGAAGCATGATATCTTTGTGACTTTACAGCATGTGTTGTATGCAAATGAAACAAATAAAAAGATGAACAATACGAGTAATTTGAACGCCCAATTAAATTATTACTCCACAAGATGATTGTGATTGTACGTCTTATTCAACCCAACATTACTGGATCTCCATCATGTGTATTAGAATGCAGTTTTAGTTTGACACTATATACAGGAGAGAATAGAAAGCAGCACTAGACCAGAATCTCTCCGTGAGTTCAAGAAAGTTAAAAGAAACTAAAGGACCAACGGTCCATTTGGGTTGGCAGTGCAGTGCCGCATTGTACCTTTTTTGTTTGGCAAAACTCCGTTTTGCTTGCTTTTTCAAAAAAATGTAGCCAAAAGCCGTTTTTTGCAACTAGGCCCGGCTAAATGTGTTGGTTGCTAGAAAGCTGCGATCTGATTTTTAGAAAATAATAATAATAATAATATATATATATATATATATATATATAAAATAGTAAACGCAACTTTTTGAACAGCAGTTTCTTCTGCAGCTACCCCAAATAGACCCCAAGACAAAATTAATCTTTTTATAACAATTTTATCTTTGTTGGGTTATTATACATTTGATGCCAAAAACTTACATCTTCAATAGCTTTGATAAAAAAAAGNTTTTGAAGAGTTCTCTCTTATTAAGGAATTTATAACCTAATCTTAATAAAAAATAATAATAATTTTAAAAGGCAGCAAAACAATAATTTCCATCATGATGTGGCGGAACTTTTTTTTTGGGGTATCATTTATAAGATAGCGGCTTTAAAATTTGAAGAGATCTTTATTAGTCTTTTCAAAATAATTTTACCATTGTTGGCTTATACATTTGATAGCAAAAACTTACATCTTCAATAGCTTTGATACAAAATGCTGAAATAAATTCTCCACATATGTATTTCATAGAAATTTATAAAATTATTTTTTAAAACTTTTTTATTGATAGATCTACAAAATTATTCATCTCATTATTTCTTAATAAAAAAAGTAACAAACAAACTTAAAAATACAAAATAAAATGAAGCATGATATCTTTGTGACTTTACAGCATGCGTTGTATGCAAATGAAACAAATAAAAAGATGAACAATACGAGTAATTTGAACGCGCAATTAAATTATTACTCCACAAGATGATTGTGATTGTATGTCTTATTCAACCCAACATTACTGGATCTCTATCATGTGTATTAGAATGCAGTTTTAGTTTGACACTACATACAGGAAAGAATAGAAAGCAGCACTAAGACCAGAATCTCTCCGTGAGTTCAAGAAAGTTCAAAGAAACTAAAGGACTAACGGTGCATTTGGGTTGGCAGTGCAGTGCCGCATTGCACTTTTTTTGTTTGGTAAAACTCCGTTTTGCTTGCTTTTTCAAAAAAATGTAGCCAAAAGCCGTGTTTTGCAACCAGGCCCGGCTAAATGTGTTGATTGCTAGAAAGCTGCGATCTGATTTTTAGAATATAAAAAAATGTAGCTATATGTGTAGACCCCAAGACAAAATTAATCTTTTTATAACAATTTTATCTTTGTTGGCTTATTATACATTTGATGCCAAAAACTTACATCTTCAATAGCTTTGATAAAAAAAAATTGAAAAAACTTCTCCAGGCATATATTTAAGCCTAAATTGTGTGATATTTCATAGAGATTTATAAAACTATTTTATTTAATTTTTTTAGAAGATTTATAAAACTATTCATCTCATAATTTCTTAAGAAAAGTGAAACAAATTAAAAAAATACAAAGACAATGAAGCATAATATTTTTGTGACTTTACAATATGGTTGTATGAAAATGAAACAAAAAAAAAAGATCAGCAATAAGAGTGATTTGAACACCCAATTAAACTATTATTCCACAAGATGATTGTGATTGTACCNTTGGCAAAACTCCGTTTTGGTTGCTTTTTCAAAAAAAATGTAGCCAAAAGCCGTGTTTTGCAACCAGGCCCGGCTAAATGTGTTGGTTGCTAGAAAGCTGCGATCTGACTTTTAGAATATATATATATATATAATAGTCACCGCAACGTTTTGAACAGTAGTTTCTTCTGCAGCTGCCCCAAATAGACCCCAAGACAAAATTAATCTTTTTATAACAATTTTATCTTTGTTGGCTTATTATACATTTGATGCCAAAAACTTACATCTTCAATAGCTTTGATAAAAAAATGTTGAAAAAACTTCTCCAGGCATATATTTAAGCCTGAATTGTGTGATATTTCATAGAGATTTATAAAAGTATTTTATTTAATTTTTTTAGAAGATTTATAAAATTATTCATCTCATAATTTCTTAAGAAAAGTGAAACAAATTAAAAATATACAAAGACATTGAAGCATAATATTTTTGTGACTTTACAATATGGTTGTATGAAAATGAAACAAAAAAAAATATCAGCAATAAGAGTGATTTGAGCACCCAATTAAACTATTATTCCACGAGATGATTGTGATTGTATGTCTTCTTCACTCTAATATTACTGGATCTCTATCATGTGTATCAGAAAGTAGTTTGAATTAATTTGACACTATAATTAGAGAGAATAGAAAGCAGCAATAGATCAAAATCTCTTGGTGAGTACAAGAAAGGTAAAGGACTGAGACAAACTAACATGAATGAAAGTTACTCTAAACAAAATTTATGACAGACATAAGTAAACGTGCAGTACTAAGTAGAAATAACTAATTTTCATCTGTGTTAAAGATATCTGACAAGTCACCTCCCTAAATAAGTACAGATGAAATGTGACTTCAAATTTGTAATCCATACATCAATGAAAGATATGATATTATCCAATCCCACTGCGCACATTCAGACAATGGAAAAAGCCCTACATAAGGTTCCTATAGGTATAAAATATGCAAATTACCAGCACAAGCATCAATCATTATCACACCTTTACAAGCATATAATTTTGAGAGAGCCATTCTTTTCGGGAAAGTGGTAATCACCACATCAAAGAAATACTCGCAAGATAAAGAAAAAGAGGCATTTGCATAAACATCACATATGTTGTATGTATTTAAATATCGCCTAAACATTCATATTACATGCATACTACTCAAATCTTTAACATAACTTTAAAAATACGACCATCATCAACTTTTTTAAAAGTCAAATACACAATTTCATGCATAGGTTTATAAAACTAAGATGTTAGAAGTGTAAATATCATGTTTTAGATATTAGATCTCTAAATACATAAGAATTGTGTGGTATGTATGTAAATTTCCCAAAAAAAATTTCATTACTTTGACGTTCAGAATCTGATTCGGAATTGTTACGTTGGCATATATATATTAAAATTTAAATATATATTAAAAGGGAAACCATGAAGATACAGTTTTTGCATACCTCTGATGAATTTCCACTTTCTTCGAATCAATTGAAGCAATCACTTTTTCTGCATAACCAATATAAAAAAAGTTAACATGAACCAACTGGAGGAAGGAATTCACAGGAACTTTCTTTTAGTACTACTGCATCACAAAAAATAAAATGCTAATGCCATCTTAAACTTAAGTTCCGAGTAAACTGGCATTGAAAGGCTATGATGAATAGCCAAATATTCTTAAGGACAAACCATGAGAATACCTCATCCATATGAATAGCACATAATAAAAAAGAGATCAATAAGATTTCAGTAATTTGTCAAAATAGTCCATTAATATATCAGAAAATACAAATATTAGCATAAGGATTGTGTATCAGGCATGGCATACGATAATATGATGTGATAGTCAGGATCAGAAGATTTAAAGTGTATATAATGCATACCATGCCCTCAACTAATAAAGAAAATTAAGCTGAAAGCAACACAAATGGCATACCACGCTGCTATTAAAAAGCCACTTTACTTTGCAGCAAAAAGAAAAAAAAAATATCCTAACCCTCATCTACTGAATTTCAGGAAAATCAAACGCTAAGCCTTTCAAATCTAAACTGATCCTGAATTAATCCTGATTTAACATTTTCTTCCCAGTATACTCCTACAAAGCTGACGAAACTTTCCTGCACCTGCAACCCTTCTTCTGAATTACAGACTTCTCAAATTATTGAAAGTATGAATTGTTTCGGATTTTCATTATTTCCTTGATATAAAACTATGATTCCTGTACCTGCCAAATTTCCATCAGTCCTCGACTCTTTGTTGAGCTATGAAATTATTTAATAGTTAAAACTATGAAATAGTTTTGAAATATTTTGCTATTATTTTTACTCTTTAACTACTCTTCTCCAACCAATGTAGTCATTCATAGTATATTCCTTTATACAACATAATTTGTTTACAAATTAACTAATAGAATCATATGATTACAAGTCCAAAATCATACCAAAGTTTCAATTAAAAGAGTTAAGCTAACAAGAACCAACATAATGATGAATGCAACCCTCGCAAATTAAGGGTCTATTTCCGAAAAAATATTACCTCAGGACTCTGCATGAAGAGCTGCTTGCGGAGTTCAATCTCGAGTTGACACGTGCAAAGTCGGGCCCACCTCCATAAAAACAAAAATAAGAATGAAAACGCGCGATCCCACCCGACCGTGTTATAGAAATATTTCCTTCACGTTATTCATGTGTTATTGATGTGTTATTGAGGTGATTTTGAGATATTATTGTTCTTTAAACAATAATATCAATAATACATGAATAACGCGGAAAATATTACCTCAATAACACAGCAATGACACACAAATAACACATTAAAAACGAGCAACCAGGCTTGACCGTGTTATAGGAATATTTATTATCGCGTTATTCATGTGTTATTAGTGTGTTATAGGAATAAAATGATAATTTAGCTATGTACAAATGATTATTTTACATTATTGTTCTACTTTAAAAATGATACATGTTACTATAAATATTTGCTTTACTGTATAGTCTCAAAAAATACTATTAACCATAAACTTCTGAAAAATAATTAATAAACCTCATTATAATAGATAATCAATAAATAAAATATAAAGGGCAATATTTGAAAATGTCGTTCTCCATAATTCACATTAATAACACACCAATAACAAAAGAATAACGTGAAAATATTTAGAATAACGCGAAGGGAATATTTTTATAACACGGTTGAGCTGGGTCACGCGTTTTTAATGTGTTATTCATGCGTTATTGGTGTGTTATTGAGATAATATTTTCTGCGTTATTCATGTGTTATTGGTATTATTGTTTAAAGAACAATAATATCTCAAAATCACCACAATAACACATCAACAACACATAAATAAAACAAAAAATATTCAGAATAACGCGAAGAGAATATTCTTATAGCACGGTTGGGTCGGGTCGCGCGTTTTCATTCTTTTTTTCATTTTTTATGGAGGTGGACCCGACTTTCCACGTGTCAGCTCGAGATTGCACTCCTCAAGCAGCTCGAGATTGCATGTGAAATCATGATGTAATATTTAAAGAAGCAGTTGTGAAGCTACTAAAAAAGAATATGTTGTTCAAAAAGTTGTGCAGGTTATTACAAAAGATTTTTTTTTTTTTAAGTCAGACTGTAATTTTCTGGCAGCCACCGCATATAGTCAGGTTTGGTGGGAAAATGCAGCTTTTAGCTGCATTTTTTTGAGAACACGGACAAAATGTTGTTTTGTCAAACAAAAAAAACCACGGTGCGCGACCGCACCGCCGCCCCAAACTCACCCTTAAATTTATTTCCAGGATAAAAGATTTAAACTTTAAAATCCATGAAATGCTTAAAAAGTTATATAAATATGTTAAGGTATAAAATAATACAGCAACTGTTTATTAATCCACAATATAAGTAGGAAAGTATTAAACCATGAATAGTTATCTGATGGAAAATAGATCTATATTCAACTTTTGTGTCAGCACTCTCATGGTTTTAAGATGAAGCAGAATAAAACATAGAAATATTTGTTATAAAAACTTGAAAAAATGTGTAAGATTTACTATAGATCTCCTAGATTCAACTTTTGTATCAGCACTCTCATGGTTTTATGATGATGCAGAATAAAGCATAGAAATATTTGTTATAAAAACTATAAAAAATGTGTAAGATTTACTAAAACTTCTAATGTTGTTAAACAACAAATTAGTCAAACATCTACTAAGTATAATCAAATAACTAAATTTTTTAAGCACAAATGCTAATATGTAGATGGAGTATTCAGATGACTACAAAAAGATTATGATACAGTTGCTAATATGTAGATGGAGTATTCAGATGACTACAAAAAGATTATGATACAGTTCAATGGAAACATAAAAACAATCTCCATAAAAGCCCAAGATAGATTCTTTGCAGATCACACAATATACTGACGGTTCAATCCTTCATCAGACAAGAAGACAATTAATAGCATTTGAACAAAGATAATAAAGTCAGAGATGGAGCATTTGAAGAAAGATAATAAAGTCAGAGATGGAGCAAATTAATCTCAAGTATCATAACAATAGATTATAAACATATTAACCAAACATTCTTCTTGTTATTAATCACATTACCCTCTTTCATATTTCCATGCTACAACATAGCACTATTTCATTATTTAGGCCAGCTTTTTAATAACTTCCTTGATACCAGAGTTAACCCAAACCACGATACAAGATACGAATTTAATAATAACTTAAAAGATCGGTCACAACGATGACTCANAACTATGATGCAAGACGCGAATTTATTAATAACTTAAAAGATCGGTCACAACGATGACTCAAAAAAAAGGAAAATCGCAAAAATCAAAACATAAAGCAAAACATTACAAACAAAGGCTCAACAAATAAAAGCACAACAAGCTCAATGAGGAGGGAGTCAGAGAGATAATGCTGGAGCGGCGGTTGCGGTGAATGTCGGAGCGATGTAGGGCGAAAGCGGGCAGCAAGTCTGCATTCGTCGAGGCATCAAACCACGGCTGGAAGAAGAGGAAAACTTTGTCGAAGGGTGAAATCCTGAGGAGGCAAGGATGGCAGCTGAAGCCGAGGAACGGAGGCAAGAATGGCGGTCGAAGCCAAGGAGTGGAGGCAGAGAAAGACCATGAGTTGTAGAAAGGAGGGAGGCAGCGGGTGGAGGCGCTGGGAAGGCCTGACGAAGGCTGCGCCCTTCTAAGAGTGAGGTGGCAACAGGCGGAGGGGTGCAGAGAAGCTTTCGGCGATGGTGCTGGAAGGGCAGCAGGGAGCTGCAAATGCAGGTCTACAGTGGAGTCATCCGGAAGGACAGCAAGTGGGTTGAGAACTGCCTGCAGTGAAGCAACAGAGGAATCGGTGATTGTCCAGAAAAGCAGAAGAGTGGTAAGGCTGCAATTGCCTGTAGGAAAGTTGGTCGACGATCTGGAGACACAGCAATAGACTTCCACAATCCTACAAGGAAGTTGCAGTGGAACTTGGCGGCAATCTAGGAAGAGCAGCAAGGGAATCGGGTGGCTATTGGCTGGTAGGGAGGTGGTCGGCGGTGTGGAGGGTGATTGAAACATCGGCGTACTGCGTGGAATGACGAAGATAATCACCACATCGGACGAGTACATTCCTAGTCATCGGATACAGCCCTCAAGAGGGAAACACTCGGATAAAACTGAATTTGAAATTTCAAAATTAAAACCCCTAACTCAGGGCACATCAAGTCCTATTTATAAAGAGAATTGACTCAATTAGGAAAAGCTAAAATAAGGAGAATAAAATCAGATTTTAGGGCCTTTAAAATAAGGAAATAAAATCAAATTTCAATTTTATTTGAAACTACAGGGAGAATAAAAATCATATTTTAGTTTTATGAAAGGTTTTAAAATTAGAAGAAGAATAAATATTAGCATCAAGAAAAGGCCGCCATCTTGAAATGTTACATTTTTCATGATTTGTTTTCTTATGTTTGATATTTTTTTGTTGTCTAACAATCTCGTTGCCAACCTCCTCGTGGAATTGTTGGATTTCGTGAACTCACTCGGTGGCATATTGGCTAAGTTCTAATGTTGGCAGGAGTAGAAATAGGTCAAGTGGTTGCAGTCGTAGACAATCTAGAAAGGGTCTTGTCCCGTTATGGTGGATATGTTGTAGGTGAATTCAGTTTCAGCTAGAATGAGGTCCCATTGTTTGGTTTTCTTTCTGACAAAACATCTTAGTAGGTTTCCCAAGCTCATGTTCACTATTTCGGTTTGACTGTTGATCTGTGGGTGAACTGTTGATTTGAATTGGAGCTTAGTGTCTAACTTCCCCCATAATTAATGCCAAAAGGGGCTCCAAAATTTGACATCTTTGTCAGCGGTAATGGTTGTGAGAATCCCATGTAACCTGACGATCTCCCTGAAATATAAGTCAGCGATATGAGAGGTGTCTAGTGTGCAGTGATAAGGTACGAAATGTGTCATTTTTTGAAAATTGAACCACGACAACCATTACAGAATCTATATTCATCTGTGTCCTGGAGAGACCCAGTACGAAGTCTATGTTGACATCCACCGAGGGGGTTCTTCTGCTACAGGTAACAACATATACAAACATGTATTTTGATCTTGTTTTTGCCAAATGGCAAAGCCAGCATTGTCAAATGTGTCGCTCTACATCCCTTGTTAGTCGAGGCCAGAAGACCTATTCATTGAGGAGGGTGGGAGACTTTTCTCTGCTGAGATAGCCTGCGAGGCCTCCATTATGGTTCTCTTGTACAATTGCTCTCTTAAGAAGTATCTTAGAACGCATAGTTTATTGCGGTAGAACAAATAGTCATTTGCCCAGTAGTACTGTCAGGTAGGCTTTTCCTGACATTGTTCCCATACATCTTTGAAGTCTTTGTTTGTTGTATACAGGTTTTTTTATGACCTCGAACCCTATGATGCTTGTTTACATATAAGTTATTAAAAAGTGATGTTTGTTTAGTGCATCTGCAACACGTTTTTGGCTCTCAGCTTTGTGTTTAAGTAAGAAATTGAATGATACGGAAAATTCTACCCAAGTTGCGTGTCAGTCTTTCAACTTACTCTGACTATTCAAAATTTTCAAAGCTTCATGATTTGTAAACAAGATGAACTCACCTGTAAGTAGTGGCTCCAATGTTCGAGGGCTCTCACAATTACGTAGAATTCTTTGTTGTGGGTAGAGTATTTCCTCATGGACTCATTGAATTTCTCAATAAAAAAACAATAAGATGACCGCCCTGGCTCAGTACGGCCCCTATTCTGATGCCTGCATGCATCACATTCTACTTCGAACAGTGGTGTGAAATCTGGCAATGCTAGAACTGGTGCTTGAGTTACTTTTTCTTTGAGTTTGTCGAAGTTAGTTTGAGTGGTGCTTGGCCAAATGAACTCTCTGCTTTTTTAAAGCTCGATGAGGGGGGCGCTAACAGTGCTGAAATTTTTAATGAAGCGACAGTAGAATAATGCTAGACCCAAAAATTGTCATAGTTTGGTGAACGATCGCAGTGCTGTCCAACTTATAATGGCTTCGACTTTTGTTGGATCCACTTGAATGCCTGCGCAGGATATGATATAACCTAAAAAATATACTTAATTTGTCATGAAAGTGCATTTCTTTGGATGGGCACATAATTTTCCGATCCAAAGCACTTTGAATATTTTTGTACATGTTCCTCTTAAGAATGACTATATACCAGTATGTCGTAAAAGTAAACTACAGCGAATTCCCCGATATTAATCTCATGAAGGTGTTGGGTGTATTTGACAGACTGAAGGTCATGACTGTCCACTCGTATAGTCAGTTTTATGTTTTGAAGGTGGTCTTCCATTCGTCGCCTGGTCTCATTTGTACGTAGGGGTATCCACTGTGTAAGTCGATCTTTGAGAACATAGTGGCTCTGTGTCGAGTTATTGGGAATCGGTACTTGATAATTATTTTGTTCATGTCACTGCTATCGATGCGCATCCTTCATGAGTCATCTTTTTATGGGTAACATTAGAACGGGCACAGCGCACAAACTTGTACTTTCTCTAACTAACCCTCTGGAGACAAGATTTTATACTTATCATTATAGTACCTCGTATTTTGTTGGTCTTTTAGCCTGTATGCAGGTCGATTTGGTAAGACTGATTCTGGTATAAGCTTTATAGGATGTTGGATGTCCTTCAGAGTGGTAGTCCCTCTGGCAGACTATTTGTTATGACATTTTGGAAGTCTTGTAATAGAGATTGTAGGCGTGTTAGTATTAAGTTTTCTTCCTTGGACCCCTCGAGTAGGACTAGGATAATGTTATTGGTGCTTCTCGAACTTACTGCATGAATATTGCTATTGGAACGATTATTTCTTCGGCGTTGTTTACTCCTTTCGCATCTTTACTTGGTAGTAATACAATGTGATTGTCATCTTTCTTGAATGAGTATGTGTTTTTAAACCCGTCATGTTGAGCTTCACGGTCGTATTGCCAAGGTCGTCCCAATAGAATATAATATGCATCCATGAGAATGTCGTCACACCATACTTGTTCCTCTTTAATTGTTTGCTTATTGATAACTGAACAAAGCATTGTTGATCTGTGTGGATTTCATTCCTTTTTTTCAGCCAAGTGAGGGAATAGGATTGGGGATGTTTTTGTGTGAGCAATTCTAACTTTGTCATCATAAGTGTCGATACGACATTTTCACAACTGTCACTGTCGATTATCAAGTTGCAACCTTTCTCTTTTACTAAACATTTCGTACAAAAGATGTTGTGTCAGCCATGACTGGTCATGCGTTGGTTCTAACTGTAAGACTCGTTGTATGACTAGTAATTTGTCTTCGTCATTAGAGAGCTGAAGTGCTTCGTCAGTATTGTCGTCTGCCTCCTCATCCTCACTTTCCTCCATGACACCATAGTCGGTAAAAGAGACAATTCGGCTTGTGGGACAGTTGGAGGTGATGTGGTCGAAACTGTGGCATCTAAAACACTTTATGGCTGGCATGGGCCCGGATGAGCATCCCCTCTCGAGTTTCCTATTGCTACGGTCGGTTTTCGTATTTCTGGACACTGGATTCCTCGTTCATGACGTGCTTTTCTCAGTAGTTGTCGTTGTTGGGGTTGGTTTGTATGAGGTTTGTTGTCGGAAGAAAGACTGTGGTCTGGCCTGCTTTTGTTGCCTTCAACTTTCAAAGCTAAGGTTTGGACATCCTCAGCGACCAATAGTGTTGTGATTGAACTACATTGCTAATAGCGGGCTTCAGGCCTCCGAAGTAGTGGGCGATGGCATGCTTCTCTTGTTCAACCAAGTGGCATTTTACTTGTAACTGATGCAATTTGGTTGTGAATTCCTCTACAGACATCTCTCTCTGTCGAAAGTTGTGGAGCTTTAGAAACATATCTTGGCGGTAGTGTGGGGGCAGGTATTTCCATAGTAGGATTTTCTTCATTTTGTCCCACTTAATGATTTTTTCGTTGTCGTCCATTGTTCGCAGTCGCTTTAGTTTGTCCCACATAACAAGGCGTGTTTTTCAGTTTAATAGCTGCTAGTTTGACCCTCTTATCATCAAGTATTTCCTTATATTCGAAAATTAGTTCGACTACTCGCAGCCAGTCAAGGAATTTATCTGGATCCATACTTCTATCAAACTCGGGGAGATCTATTGTAATGTCGAAGTCGTGCTGGTCTGCGGGTTCTTCTCGTGATCGCCTTTGGTATTGGATGTCAAAACGGCGTAGATGGTATTCTTCGTCGTTCTCATCTTCCCTGTGAAACAAATTTAGATAATCGTCCCTGACTTCTTGTCGACTCTCTAGGTCACGATTGAGAGTGATATCACCCTGGGTCCCTTCATCGAGTTCTCTCAATTGTTGTTGCCGACGGTGGATTTCACGTTGTATTGCATCCCTGGTGGGGTTTGGTATATTTCTCTTAGGGGGCATAGTTGATAGTTTGGATTAGAATGAGACAGAGGTTCGGGGAAGGGAAAGAGGGATAAAAAGGATTGACGAATAGAAAGACGATAGCGGAAAAAGGAAAGAAGAGAAGGAAAAGAAAAGAAGGGGAAAAAATTTATTGTTTCGGTAGGGGTGCGAATGCTAAGAAACCCTAGGATATAATTAGGTTTGGGCTAGCTCTGATACCAAATGATACCGGAGTTAATCCAAACCACGACGTAAGACACAAATTTATTAATAACTTAAAAGAGCGATTACAATGATGACTCAAAAAAAAGGAAGAAACCACATAAATCAAAACATAAAACAAAACATTACAAATAAAGACATAACAAGCTCGACAAGGAGGGAGTCCGGAGAGATAGTGCTGGAGTGGCAACTGCGGTGAAGGCCGAAGCGATGTCGGGCGAAAGCAAACAGAATGTCAGCGCTCGTAGGCGGAAAACGTCTTTGAAGGGTGGAATCCGGAGGCAGCAAGGATGGCAGTCGAAGCCAAGGAACTGAGCAATAATGGCGACCAAAGCCGAGGAGCGGATACAGAGGAATAAAAATTTCAGTTTGGAAACACTAAAATACGGAAAATAAAATCCGATTTTAGGGCTTTTAAAATAAGGAAATAAAATCAATTTTCAGTTTTGATTTAAAATTAGAAAGAGAATAAAAATCATATTTCAGTTTTAGGAAAAGTTTTATAATTAGAAAGAGAATAAAAACTAGATTTCAATTTTAGGAAGGTTTTAGAATTAGGAAGGGCCTATGAAGGTAAGAAACAAAAGAAAGAAAAAGGAAAGGAAGAGAAGAAGAGAAAAAGGAAATGAAGGAAGAGGGAGGAGGGGGTCATAACCCCCCTCCCTAAGGGAGAACCTGTCGAGCCTCCCGCCTGAGCCCCACGTCATTCCTCGAGTTCATTATACATATATATATATATATGTATATATATATATATATATATATATATATATATATATATATATATATCAAAGGATAATTACTTGATCATTCTATCTTTGTATCAATTTTCTCTTAGTATATAAGACTTTAATAAATTTGTTGATTATTATGAATTCAGTATAATGTTTTCTAATATAATGCTACGAAAACTATATTGGAAAAAAGTATAATTATTTATATGGTCATTAGATAAAAAGATTCGGCTAGGTGGTAGTAAGAAAAAATGATTAGAGTGTTCCATGAAACATTAAATAAATGGGGGTGGTGCAAAATGCAAGTCCCGGTCAAATTGAAAACAAAAAAAGTACAGCGAAGTTCATATTTTGAAACTTCTAAAGAAAAAGAATGCCTAAAACAATGGTAGCTAACACAAACGTTCTCCATTAATGTGCTTATCATTTAAAAAATACTATTGAATGTTTTACCAGATAAGAGACTTCAATATCACAGCGGAAACACATTCTGTATTCCAGCTCAAAAAAAGTATACACATATAACCTAGACTTATCATATAACCTAAAAAAAGTATACACATTACTGAAACATATAGGAGGCTTATCATATAACCTAGACGACAATAAAAAGATAAAAGTTCATATCTATTCTGCTATCAATATCTTTATTTTATCATGACTAAGTAAACAACAAAATCACTAAAAAATAAATTAAATGTGATTGATGTATATGCAATTAATAGTAATAAAAAAAAACCGTTCCTCTCAAAGCCGATTGCACTAAGTTAGCATATCAAGAAAATCTAATGATAGACCATAATCTCATACAAACAAAAGAAACTAGGCTTCCTTAGAGCATTAGAGAATAATCATCAAAAAATTTGTGCAGGCATTGGCTTATGAAGAACCAATAGTATAGTGTATATACATTTATAGCTTATAAATAGCTCAAGTTCCTAATTCATGCTAAATTCATTAAAATGGGCTGCAACCCACGGGAAAAGGAAAAACAAGATAAATACCATTTCATATATCAACTGAACGGCATAAATTTTAACTGATTTAGAAACGTTCTATCTGATTCCAAGGGAACTGGTCTTAGTCAGCAAAATTGTAAAAGCATATAAAAAGAAAAATTTTCATAAATATCTTCTTAATTACCTGGTAAAAGTTGTTCGTGGCGTATATCAGATGTTAAAATCAGGATAGCACTTTCTTGATCAATATCCGCAATCTAAATCCAATAAAAACCGATTAAGTAGACATATGGATGATGCTAAAAATATATTTATAAAAATCCAATAAAAGAAATGAAGGTTAAAAAAAGGGGCATTTACATACATACCACCCAATTCCTATGCTTTTACATATCTAAAACACCTAAACTTTACTCTTTACATTTATACCATCCGAATATTTCATATCACATCAAAAATACCATCATTTTAACTTTTAAAAAGTGAAATGGACCTTTTGGTATATACGAAAATCTTCCTATAAAAAATAAAAAACTAAAAAAAAACTAACCCATCCAAGATGTTCAAGAACAAGAGCTTCATCAGATGACTCCTGCAGCAACTTTGATGCCTCAAAAGCAGCAGCAATTCTCCAACTCGAGAGCAAATCAGAAGAAGAATCTGAGGGGTTATCCAAATGAGCCGTGGGATTTTCCCAGAATGCTGTTGAATAGTTTTTCGCCATAACACGCCATATAGTGAGAGCCTTAGAGTACATCCCTTTACTAGCATACAAAAATGCAAGAGTGCGTAAATGCCCGGAGCCATCTAGTAAGGTTTCTAAGTCCTCCTGCACGAAGATTCCACTGCTTGCCAACATATACATAGTGCATTCTCTTGAGACTTATACTCACTTAAAGTGTAATTGTGTGAATAACACGAGCCAATTATGTCTCAAGATACACTGAAACACATTATGTGAGAACAAAAAAAATGAAAAATACATACCACAACACAGCTGTTCTCTGATGAGGCGAGCTTCTCCATATCCAGCACACGATTAAGAGCACTGTAAAGGTAAATTAAAAGTGTGTCGACACCTTCTTTCACCGGAGAAAGCAATTCCTTCTCCCGGCAGATGACTAGATACCTGTCCATTAAAGGTTGATAAGGATCAAAGATTAAAGATTCTATATTCCAAAGGCTCATTTGGGATCAATTTTGTTTTTGTTTTTTTTTTTCTTTTGTTTCAAAAAACAAGTTTGTTTAGCGTGTTTTTCACATGTTTCTGTTTCTTGTTTTCAAAAACAATTTATCATGTTTTTTAAAACATCCTAAATAACAATTAGGTGTTTTAATAACAGTCACATCTTAATCAAATTTGACGAACATGTTTTGCTTCAAATCAAAATATAAACAAAGCAAAATAAAAACAAAAGTAATCCCAAACGGCCCTTAAAAAAAATGCTTGTAGCTCCAATGATACAATCTCCTATATGATGAGTTAATCAAACAGTATCTTATCTCATTTGAACTTTATAAGAAGCAACCTGATAATGTTTTCAGTTGCTGACTTCAATAAATCACCTCTGCTTGGTGGATTCAAAATAAAATCCTCATCGCTATCGGTGACAATACCAGCTTTTCTGAGAAACATCGCTCGTTGAATGGCATGAAGCCCGTCATCAACAACTTGTTCGAGAGGCACAGGGGGAGGATGCAATCCCCAATAGCGCTTCCTTGGCGCCTGAAACATGAACAAAATATACAATATGTAAGGGGCTGTATGATAACAGACTTTAAGTAGAGTTTAACTTAAATCTTGGTAGAAATAAAAAAATGGCAATTTTAAATCCAGGAATTCATATCCAAATCCTACTCAATCTTTTTCTTAGTTTTGTCTTAAATCTGAGATTTACTAAATCCTCCTGTTGGCAAGATTTAGGGGCTGTTTAGTAATGGCTTTACCTGCTTTGGTAAATCTTGCCAATCTGGATTTATTAAATCTGGACAATGACGGGATTTAGTATGCCCAAGATTTAAAGCAAAACTGAGAAGAAAAGTATGAAGAAACAGGGTTTATGGAATCTGGGATTTAAAAATGCCATTTATGTTGTCTGGCAAAATTTAAGTTAAATTCCAATTAAATTTGTTACCAGAAAGTACCTTGGTAAATCTAGATTTATATAATTTACTAAAGCTGCTAAAGTTGTTATCATAGAGCCCCTAAACATGCACTGTCATAAGGATTTGTAAAAACTATAACACGCACGCATACAAATAACCTGAAGACCTTTACAAACACAATTGAAGGTCACATATCGCAAAATAGAAATAAAGCAACTCATACATCTCTGTTCAGTCATTCAAATTGGCATCTAGTAGGAAGAAAGCATTCAAACAGCGGATAAGAAGCTTGGAAATTTTAACTAAGGCCTGACAAATACTATATAGCATCAACTTTCTAATTGAAACTGTCGATGAATATTATTTCCCATAAATCAGCTTTTGCTTAGCCATATAATAGATCCAACAAGAACAAATTAACTTCGGTTATATAAAAAAGGGGCATTTACATACTTTAGGTGTTAGATATGTAAATCCATAAGAATCGTGTGGTGTGTATGCAAGTTTCCCATTAAAAAATATAAAACTAAAAAAAAAAGGCAAGAACACCAGTCTCAATGTAATCACTAGGTATAAAACGCTACTCAACCCGCACATAATACTGAATCACAAATAAAATTTGGAAAGGAGCCTTGAAACAACTGGAAGACTGGTCAAGTACCAGTTGAGACCACCGGTTGGGCTCCCTCATTATGAATGAAAATATCTCAGACGGATCCATTGTTTCTGATTGCAGAAAGTGATTGACAGCTTCTTCAAAATGCAGCTCGAACAGTAATAGGAAGCCCACTTGGGCGTGCACAAAGGAAAGCATCTCCTTTGTCATTTCTCCTTCTGATTCAAACTCTTCCACAAGGTTAATGGCTTCCTTAAAATTCTTCTTCTTTAGCAAATCTTTAATCTGCTCTTCTGGAGACACTTTACGACAACAGAAGGCCTGAATGTAGGAAAATAAAGTTTGTGTTCAGAGAGATGACACACAACATATATAAATGACTTAGTAATACAAGAATGAAATAATTCTCATAACAAAAACTACAATGTATGAAAGAAAACAAACATCAATTGACAGTACAAGACTTACCAACCTTATAAGTTGTTCCAACGATAACAATCTCTCCACTGCCCTGATTATCACAAGCAACAATACATGAGCCAACACTATTCTTTGTCAACTGTAACGACTGCACCAAAACACTAGTTTTCTTCCTATACAAATCCAATCTGCCATCTCTTGCAACAATTACATATGGATGCATCTCAGCAATGGATTCTGGAACGTACTGGAAAATCAAACTCCCACCAACCGGATGCCCCAGAGCATTGGAAACTACACCAACTTTATCGAACAACAAAAGCACATCGGAGCTTCGCACTAAAACTCTCGCCAAAGGCGAAGAGGATTCGGGAAGAGAAAATATTAACGATCCTTTACCATTAACATCAGAAAAGAGGATGTAACCTTCTGATGTTCCTACTACNAAAAGGCCAAGTCATTTTGTAGGAATGTTAAGGGGAAGAACTCGGGCTTTGTTCGCCCGCCGAGTTGCCTTTAACGAGCGAATATTGATTCGGAGGACGTTATTCTGACCTAATTTTTCGTGTTTGATTTGAGTTGAGTGCAGTATTGGCATGATTGATGATAGATGTCTCGTGTTTTTATCTTTCAAAATATTAATGTTACCCACCCTTCAGAATATAAATTTATTGGCATATACGTGTTCTACCATTCTTTCGCATTCGAAGCTCTCCAACAATACTGGATAAGAAAATATTTACCAGGAGGATTCGAAAAAGGGCATTACAATGGAATAAATAAAAAGGAATTAATTTGTAAATAGCAATGTTGACATATATGTAAAAATTGAAGTAAAGGTGTTAGATATGTAAATACATAAAAATTGAGTGGTGTGGATGTAAATGTACCAAAATGTTTTGGAGCACTTAAACAAACGCAATTTATTAGCCATCACATTACAGGGAGAAAATATTTAATAATATATGGTATAGTTAGTTATGCACATTTTTTTTGTCTTTGCTTGGAAAAGGCATCAGCAGAGAATATGGAAAGCTAATTTGAACGCAGATGCATCCCACTAGTGTTACTAAGAGGTGAATAAATAAATAATCTTTCATGCAATGCTTGCTCTTCAAGATAATGTAGACTGCTAACCTGGAACCAGCAGAAACCAAGATGATGAACAATTCCTGCTATCTGGTAACAAGCCAGCCAGGTTTGAAGATGGGATTTTCCTTGAAATTACGCCCTCGTGCCGATGTCGATTCTCCGAGGCGACGATAACACTGTTACGAGAAAGAAAAAATGATCAAGATGATGAAATAGAAAAGAAGATTTAGTTATAAAAATTAATATTCTCCCTCCAAAAAAGTTTCTTTTTTTTTTCTGTACTTAAACCTATAACTTTCACATGCCCCCCATTGGGGTGCTATGGAGGACACACCTCCCCTCCTTTAATTTTGTAGTCTAGACGACAAAGCTAGGATCTTGTCTGACAAATTGAAAGGGTTGGTTTCTTTCATGGGACGGATCGAACTTGGAGGGGGTTGACTCATGATCCTATGTGAGGTAATTGTCTTCCCTTGAAAAAAGCATTGATTGGCCTCATTAGATAGACTGAGTCGGAGGTGATCGAGGCCCGTAGTCCTACGGCAAGGCAATTGTCTTCCCTTAAAGTTGATACTACACCACATCAGACAAAGTGGATTGGAGGCAATGGTACACCTCAAGTGCTAACTAATTGGGCAACAATCATTTGACAGCAACGGTATACCTCAAGTGCTACGGTGGCTCATTGATGATAGTCTAGATTATATGTATAACTTGAAATATATTAGTAGAATTTTATGTATTTAGGAGCAGACGAGAGAGAGAATATTATTGTGGAAGTCAAGAATTTGTTTAATTGTGGTCATGTCAAAGTTGTTGACATGAGTGACCATTTGAAGTGAAAGTTACCCCCTGCCAAGTATTGGTTCTCGTAGACTTTATATCTAAATAAAAGGCAAAAAGACTTCCCAACCACAATCGTGCCTAAGAAGTTGACGTGAACGATCTTTAGAGACTCCAGCGATGGTTGCCCTTTATCTAAGAAATAGTTTTCATGGGCTTTGAGAGCTTGAAGCATGTTTGTAAGGGTGTTGAAAGACTTTCAGATTAGGATGAAGACCCTTAGAGATCGTGACGAGTCAAGAAATGATTCTTGTCCCTCAAGGAGATTTCTACATAGCTCATCATGGTTTATACTATGAGGAGCATTGGAAAGATGGGATTATGTCAAGTTCTTTCCAAGCACCCGAGTGACAGAAGACACAATTGGATGTCGTCGTGCAGAATTGGCAATACCCAAAATAGATTTAAGGGGTCTTACAAAGATAGTATTATATGTCGATTTTGACTTAACAATAAATTGGATAGAGTGAACCATTTATTGAGAACATTCTCTCATTATGACATGAAGAGTATTTGTTCCTTGTGCGCATTGATAGTCTCATTTGCAGTGATTTGTGCTTTCACACAATGAACGGGGTCAGCATAAAAGTGGATTAATGATGAGTAGCAAGGTCCTAACAAGAGCCCGCCACTGAAATCTGAAGAGCTTCGGTGGAAAATCTTCATAATCTCTTAAGTGGTTCTCCTTCATTTTGATTTCTAACGAATTTCCGAAAGATGAGATGAGCTTTTAAAAATCTTTAGATTTGTTATGAACTACTTTACAAAGAGTTTTGTGAGTTCATTGAAGATGTGGATAGAGTGATACATTAACGTCTTAGTGTTGTACGAAAATCTAGCACACACATAACTAAAAAGAAATTGACAAAAAAGACAACAAGAGTTTTTATGTGAAAAACACGACAAGGCAAAAATAATGGGGTCTAACCCAATTGAAATGATTCCACCAAGTGGGATGTGACTTTCGCTAGAAAAGTGATAAAAAAATATTGGGGAAGAGATGATGACCCGAGTGTTGTAAAGAAAAACTGACGATAGAGGTCAAGTGTCGAAAATTATGATGTCAACATCGGTGGTAGCGATGGCTACAAAGATGGTTGGGTAGCAAATGTTTGGTGGTAGCGACAATGGTAGTCCGACGGTGAAGGCGATGGTCTAAAATCAATAGCAATGGGGTCGAGCGGCGGCGGTCATACGATATTAATCAACTTGCAGGGATGATTGTCTGGCAGTGGCGGCAGTCAGATGAAGGTGGTGGAGCAATGGAAGTCCGGCAGTGTCGACGGCTCAAAGGCGGTGATAGGGCAGCGACAACGGTTGTTTAATGGTGGCGTCAACTAGTCAGTGGTGGCATGGCAGTAGTGTTCTGGCATTAGCAGCAGCTCAACGGTGGTCTGGCGATGGCATCAGCTAGTTGATGGTGGTTCGACGGAGGAGTTCAGAAACCCTCAAGAGCTTGGAGCACTTTCAACTTTCTCTTCCAAGTCCAAGTCCCAAATCTCGTTTCATGAAGAAAGTGAGAGTCTATTTATAGATTTTATGAGTGTCATTCTTTATAACTATTGCATGAGTTTGAACCACTCCAACAGACGGCACAGAACTATCTCTTTGATTGGATGATATTTTTTTAATATTAGAGTGTCTTAATAATATCACAATCGAGTAACCTTGGGCTCGTTGGATTCAGCTCAACAAGAATTTTAATTTAACTGTAAATTTATCAGAGTTGGAATCTATTAAGCATTTAATTGTCTATCCAAAGCCACTAATTACGCTTAAATGGCTAGATCGGACTCAGAGCGAGCTAATTTTGACTTTATTGGGCTCGCCTGCCTAAATCGATGCCCTAAATAATTTTGAATTTGAATCTAGAATGTTTATTATTTAAAATGCTCCAAAATTTATGCATGATTAAAATAAATTTTTGAGGACATCAATTCTATATCATTTTATAATACTAACTTGAATTAATAGGTTTTTTTCTCTCATTCATAATAAACAAGTTGGCACAAACTCGTAGGATTGAGCTCGAGCCAAAACTCAATTTATTTATCAAGTTTAAGCTCAAGCTGAGGGTGACTCGAGCTCAACTCGACCCTACTTGTTTATGCCTATAGTGAGAATACTATAAACACGTTAAAAAAAAACTAACCATTACTGAATGCAGCAATCTAATATGAATTGTTTCAGTTAGACTAGCAAGAAGCACGCGGAGATAAGTGACACCGAAATTAATACCTAATACTCCAAAACTTTTGCATAGAAGAAAGTTTGTACCTTATAGCAGACAATAGAATCATCCGGATACATTGCGAAAAGTTTAGTGCCAAGGCCGCTCAGAGTTGAATGAAGTTTGATCCAATTAGAAATTGAAATGAGCTGGCTCAAATTGAGTTATTGGGATCTGCTTTAGTGCATTTCATGGGCTCGATCCGGCTTAAAACTAACTGGCTCAAATTGAGTTGTTTGGATTTGTTCCAACTCAAAATTGGCTCGAAATCGGCTCATGATTCATTATACTAGATTTTATTTATCATTATATATACATAATTTTTATAAATAAAAAATACTACAAGCTGATGTCGAGTCAGTTTGAGCATGTCTCAAAATCAGCTAAAAAAGACTCGATCCAATGTTTCATCTCATAGCTCGACACGTTTATTTCAATTTGATCTCACTTTGAGTCAAAATTCAAATCGATTTTCGAGCGATTAACGAGCTTCAAGCTCCATTCACAACTCTATTGAGGGGGTTCTTTTCCACTGTAAGACCGTGAATTCAAATCATGCAAGTATGTATACAACACAAGTATTTATATTTACATACATATTAATAAAATCTTTAAAATCAATTTAAAAGTGAAATATATTTTTCATGTAGGAATTAATGGCACCAACATATTATAAGTATAAATATAACTATCAAACAGTAGGACTTAAATTTGTAAATATATAAGAATTGTGTATTATGTTTGTAAATTTTTTTTAATTTATATATATATATATATATATATATATATATATATATATATATATATATATATATATATATATA
>JXCR01103852.1:104385-115520 GCA_002079205.1 Phalaenopsis hybrid cultivar | reverse complement strand
AGAACATTCTCTCATTATGACATGAAGAGTATTTGTTCCTTGTGCGCATTGATAGTCTCATTTGCAGTGATTTGTGCTTTCACACAATGAACGGGGTCAGCATAAAAGTGGATTAATGATGAGTAGCAAGGTCCTAACAAGAGCCCGCCACTGAAATCTGAAGAGCTTCGGTGGAAAATCTTCATAATCTCTTAAGTGGTTCTCCTTCATTTTGATTTCTAACGAATTTCCGAAAGATGAGATGAGCTTTTAAAAATCTTTAGATTTGTTATGAACTACTTTACAAAGAGTTTGGTGAGTTCATTGAAGATGTGGATACCCCCTCTTCGGATGAGTAAGTACAAGCCAAGTAGCAGCAAAAATTGACAAAGAAGCGCATCAAAAGCCCACTAAATGTGCATGATGGATCGACAATTATCAATGTTTTCATAAGGGTTGGATGCCCCATCATAGAGTTAATATTTGAAAGATTGAATTTTGTTAGGATGGGGTGTTGGAGGACATTCTCGACTAAGGGCAAAGACTTGAAAATTACGATGAGGACGAAATGATTCATATCCCTTAGAGAGAACTCTTCTTGAACCAGACGTCGTAGCTCAATGCGGATTACATCATTAGAAGCATAAGTAAGGCGTCACTAAGCCAAGTTCTCTGTGATCACTAGAGGGTTACCAGTCGATTTAACTGGACAAGATGGATGGATGGAACTTATATTATTGAAGAGATTGACGTCTTAACCTGCCAGAGGAGGGATCCCATCATAACAGAGAGGGATTCTGTGCAACTTGTTGACCTTGTGGCAAGTAGATCCTATCCGATTGTGTGGGCATCGGCTAACGACCCTCACAAAGGAGCTAAAGAATCTCATGTTGAGACTCCTCAATTCTACGCACTCCGTCTTCCAAAGATGAGTCTAAGGCATCTGCACCAGCAAGATAATGTCTTTAGTGGAGGTAAAAATCAGATGATTGGAGTCCCTGGCTCAAAGATTGCCCTTTAGAGTTATAGGTATTAGAACAGGATGCTCCATCTTTACCAATATTGTGTTTATTGGACATTTCACAAGCTTTATGAGTTCTACTGCAAAACTATTGTGGGATGTAAATTTGAGGTGATAGAGTGATACATTAATGTCTTAGTATTGTATGAAGATCTAGTACACACATAACTAAAAAGAAATTGACAAAAAAGACAACAAGGGGTCTAACCTAATTGAAATAATTTCACTCTCATGTCGTTTACAAAACTTTACCGGCCATTGAAAAGCCAGAAGCAATATTACACCAAGTGGGATGTGACTTTCGCTAGAAAAGTGATAAAAAAATATTGGGGAAGAGATGATGACCCGACTGTTATAAAGAAAAACTGACGATAGAGGTCAAGTGTCGAAAATTATGATGCCAACGTCGGTGGTAGCGATGGCTATAAAGATGGTCGGGTAGCAAATGTTCGGTGATAGCGACAATGGTAGTCCGACGGTGAAGGCGATGGTCTAAAATCAATAGCAATGGGGTCGAGCGGCGGCGGTCATACGATAGTAATCAAGTTGCAGGGATGATTGTCTGGCAGTGGCGGCAGTCGGATGGAGGGGGTGGAGCAATGGAAGTCCGGCAGTGTCGACGACTCAAAGGCGGTGATCGGGCAGCGGCAACGGTTGTTTAATGGTGGCATCAACTAGTCAGTGGTGGCATGGCAATAGTGTTATGGCATTAGCAGCAGCTCAATGGTGGTCTGGCGATGGCATCAGCTAGTTGATGGTGGTCCCACGGAGGAGTTCAGAAACCCTCAAGAGCTTGGAGCACTTTCAACTTTCTCTTCCAAGTCCAAGTTCGAAATCGCGTTTCATGAAGAGAGTGAGAGTCTATTTATAGATTTTATGAGTGTCATTCTTTATAACTATTGCATGAGTTTGAACCACTCCAACAGACGCCACAGAACTATCTCTTTGATCGGATGATATTTTTTTAATATTAGAGTGTCTTAATAATATCACAATCGAGTAATCTTGGGCTCGTTGGATTCAGCTCAACAAGAATTTTAATTTAATTGTAAATTTATCAAAGTTGAAATCTATTAAGCATTCAATTTTCCATCCAAAGCCACTAATTACGCTTAAATGGCTTGATTGGACTCAGAGCGAGCTAATTTTGACTTCATTGGGCTCGCCTGCCTAAATCGATGCCCTAAATAATTTTGAATTTGAATCTAAAATGTTTATTATTTGAAATGCTCCAAAATTTATGCAAGACTAAAATAAACTTTTGAGGACGTATCAATTCTATGTCATTTTATTATAATACTAACTTGAATTAATAGTTTTTTCTCTCATTCATAATAAACAAGTTGGCACAAACTCGTAGGATTGAGCTCAAGCTAAAACTCAATTTATTTATCAAGCTTAAGCTCAAGCTGAGGGTGACTCGAGCTCAACTCGACTCTACTTGTTTACGCCTATAGTGAGAATGCTATAAACACATTAAAAAAAACTAACCATTACTGAAAGCAGCAATCTAATATGAATTGTTTCAGTTAGACTAGTAGAAAGCACGCGTAGATAAGTGACACCGAAATTAATACCCAATACTCCAAAACTTTTGCATAGAAGAAAGTTTGTACCTTATAGCAGACAATAGAATCATCCGGATACATTGCGAAAAGTTTAGTGCCAAGGCGGGCATGGCAAGAGTTGCAAACGCTCTCATCATTTATTTGTACATTTCTCGATCTCTCCTCCAGTCTCGCCAATTGTGCATCTAGACTGATAGCGCGTGAAATATTATGAACTATCTGATAAGACAAAACAATACAATCATGTCCACCAGCACAACACCATTTATACTCGGAGAAAATCATCTGTGATAATAAATGTATGATTTGAAAAAATGTGGATGCTTTAAAATCCTTGGAGCACATAGATGAGCATGAGTTTTGCAGTATAATTAACCAAAGTCATCTTTTCAACAAAAAAAATCATACAGAAATGAGAGTTTTAAATACGGGCATTTACATACATACCACTCAATTCTTAGTATTTATGTATCTAACATGAAAACTTCCATGTGTATATGCATAGCACTCAAATCTTTAATATCATATCAAAAATATCATTACCACTATTTTTAAAAGTGAATACACTTTAGTGCATGGGTTTATCATGCCAAAGTGTTATCCATGTAAATATAAAAGTTTGTGTTAGACATGTAAATAAATAAGAATTGTGTGGTATGTATGTAAATTTCCCTGCTAAACATTGAAATAAAAATTAATTAAAAGTCTGGTACGTAAGAAACTTATTTTGCTTTGATAGATTAACAGCTCACAGTTGATCATAAATTTTGAATCACATTTCAAGGATTAACAAGCTACCGAGTAAATCAAGTTACATTAGCTAGCCGTTACACAGTATCAGCAGCAAGAGCAATAAAACCTAGTATCTGATTGTCTTGGTGTCAAACAATATGTAAATCAGGACTCTAATTCCCATGGAATGATACTATTAATGTTGGTCAATGAAACAAAATACCTTTGAGGCAAGTCACTCTTAATGGTAAATTCTTCATAAATCGAACATCCAATAAGGTTTTAAACTTTTAAACACCTTTAGATATTTTTCATAAAATTTACACAACAAACCAACTATCGTCTTTACTTTTAAAAGTATTCAGGTGTACTACATTTATTCGCATTCATTTTAAAAAAAAAAACTTGAACCCTGGGTTAAAAAAATGCATGTTTGTTGGTTATGCTTATAAATGTTTTGAACATATTTCTTAAAAAAATATTTATTACCACAGATGTCACCTTTTTTGAATTACAACCATTTTATACGCCTCATTTTAAGTGGTGAATAAAACAAAGAGTCGACTGCTATTTTCAGGATTTGTTTCAAATCGAAGACTCATCAAATAATATATCCCCAACTATGATTATTCAACCTAAAAATCCAAACTATACTATATTAGGAGAAAGTAGGTCGAGTTTTTTAGATATTGAGGACTATTCAAGTCTTCCGACATTGTCATCTCATAATGTTCATAATATTGTAACTAACAATGAGGAAACAAAAAGAAGAAATACGACATAAGTACCATTTGACATTGTTTACTCGCGACAAAGAACAGCTCAAAAGAGAAACTCTACAAATCATGTGCACTGCCCAGAATTTATGAACCCTTCAAGTAATGTCCTCACTAAACCTTTATCTTATGATCAGCCCATTTCATCTTCGAGTTTTCAATCTTCTAATCATGGAACTGAGTTTAGCTCTAATTCTAAATCTAATGATTATAGCATTCCCATTGCTACTTGTAAGGAGATGAGGTCGTGCACCCAACATCCATCTGTCTCATTATATGTCATATAAAAATTTCTCACACATTTTCAGGATTTTACCGTTACATTTTTCTTGTATGAAGATTTCTTATGTTATGCAGCATGCTCTGAAAATTCATAAGTGGAAGGAGATTGTCTTCAAAAAGATAAAAGCTCTGGCAAAAAAAGGCAAGTGGGAATTGGTTGATTTACCTAGTGGTAAGAAAATTATCCTATGCAAATGGGTGTTTATAGTCAAGTATAATTTTGATGGCTCTCTAGAACGGTACAAGGCTTGATTGGTTACCAAGGGATTTATTCAGACCTATTACATTGATTACTAAGAGACATTCGCCTCAGTCGCAATACAAAACTCTATAAGAGTTTTTAAGTGACTTGCAATTAATCTTGATTGGCCCCTACAATGGTCAGATATAAAAAATGTATTTCTCAATGAGGACTTACATGAATGCACCTTCACGATTTAGTAAGAAGTTCGGTATAAAAGTGTGTAAACTAAAAAAATCCATATTCAATTTGAAGTTGTCACCGAGAGCATGGTTTAAAAAAATTATATTATTTATTAAAAGTCAGGAGTATACTCAAGGGCAAAGAGATCATACAATATTCTTCAGCTATTACAAGGTTTAGAAAATAGCTATTCTGATTGTGTATGTGGATGATATAATTCTCACAAAAGATTACATATATGAAATGAACCGGTTGAAGACTTTCCCATCATCAGTATTTTAGACAAATGGCTTAGGATCGATAAGGTATTTCCTTAGCATGGAAGTTACTAGATCAAAAAAAAAAAAAAAGATTATTTCCAAATGGAAGTATGTTCTTGATCTTCTAAAGAAAGAAGAGATGAGTGATTGCTGACCTGCAAACACTTCAATTGATCCAAATGAAAAACAAGGAGATAGAAAGAAAGGTGATAAGTAAATACAGATCTATATCAAAAGTTGATGGGAAAGTTGATACAATTATAGCATATAAGATCAAATATCGCCTTTGTTATGCATTTGGTAACTCAATTTATGCATTTGCTCCATAAGAAATATCTTGAAGCGGTTAACAGAATTCTCATATACCTAAAAAATAAACTAGGCAAGAGCTTACACCAACAGAAAATAGAGGCATACACTGATGCAGATTAGGCGAGCTCAGTTATTGACAGTAGGTCGAAGTCCGAATACTATATTTAATTTGGGGAAATCTGGTTGCATGGGGGAATTCGGTTACATGGCAAAATAAGAAGTAGAATGTGATGGCAAGGAGTAGTGTCGAAGCAAAATATATAGTTATGACTAATGGAGTATGTGAGATGTTATGGCTAAAGAGAATTCTTGACGGGTTGTAGATCCCGATAAACATGCCAATGAAGTTTTGTTGTGATAATAAAGTTGCTATAAGCATTGCAAAAAATCCAGTGCTATTGATCACACAAAACATGTGAAAATTGATACACTTCAAAAAGAGAAGATTGTGGAGTTGTTTGCATGTCTTTCACTCAACCGTGCGAAAAATAGCAAATATCTTCACAAAGGTCTCTTTTACGCCTAGTTTCGAGTTCCTTGTGCGCAAGTTGGACATTATAGATATTTATGCTCCAACTTAAGAAGAGTATTGGAATTTTAGGAATTTATGCTTTTGGTAACTTCATTTTTTACTATTTTTTATGCCTAATCATTTCTACTTTAGAATCATCTATTCCTTTCCTAGCGTGGGGATTTTGTGGCTGATTGTGGCTTTCCAAATTTCGTGGCCTTCCCCCTCCTATTTGAATTCAACAATCAACCCCTTCTCAAATGCTGAATTCACATTCCCAAACAGCAGAAAACATATCAAGGACAAAGGAATAAAACTGAAATAAAGATTAAAATTTTTTAAAGTCAACTATCTCTCAAAAGAACAAAATTTGAAGAAAATCAATTACATTCGTGAGCAAATTCAAATTCGCTTTACCATCACTCGTATACTTACAGTTTTCAAGAAGACTATCAAGAAAAACTTTTTCTTTTTTTCTTTTTTTCTTTTGACAGATCCTGAATTTCTTTGTAGCCTCAAACTAAATGAAAAAAAAAACATATATTATAACCTAGGAAGATTTACATACATACCGATCAATTCCTATGTACTTTACATATCTGAAACCTTAACTTCAATTTTTACTGACATGCCGCCTTAGGTATGCATGAAAAGGTGTATTCCACTTCTTAAAAGTTAAAATGGTGGTATTTTTTTATGTGATACGAAACTTTTGGGTGGTATAAATGTCAAGAGTAAAATTTAGGTCTTAGATATGTAAATTCAGAAGAATCGAGAAGTAAGTAAATGCCCCTATAATCTAAAGTTCTTCAAGAGTTCAAGGCTTTAAGCTCATAATGGCACTTCTAGGTGTTAAAGCCATGATTAAAAATCCAATTATCAATTTGGAGCAAGAAGACATTCAAAAAGCTTACAAACTCGTTACAATCACAACTCCATCTCAACCTATCCAATTCTTCACAAAAATGAAAGAGAAACCGAAACATGAAACACGAGANCAAAAATGAAAGAGAAACCGAAACACATGAAACATAATGAGGAAAAAAATGTTCGAACCTAAAATTCAAATGTACTCAACCTTAAAATAGTTTGGCATTCTATAGCACTTAGCAAAGACTACATCAATGGATCGGGATACAATATGAATCTTGGCCTAATTGTTTGGAAAAACAACCATAACCAGAGAACAAAACAAGTGCTTTCTAAAATAATTTCAATGAAAGCATTTTGTGTTTATGAAACTAGGGCCAATAAAAGGCTGACAGTACAATNCATAACCAGAGAACAAAACAAGTGCTTTCTAAAATAATTTCAATGAAAGCATTTTGCGTTTATGAAACTAGGCCCAATAAAAGGCTGACAGTACAATAAAAAAAAAAACTTTCGTTGGAAAAACAGACTTAATCAGATCTAAAAAAGCATCAGTTTAAGACAATCATAATGGAAGTCTTATCCCTTCAGCATGAAAAAAAAATGAAGAAGCTTCTAATTTCTTTGCACAGTCTACCTGTCCTTGATGATGATGATGGACTCGAGCTTTAAGAATTCTCAGTACTATGCCAGAGGCAAGCTGGAGAGGCATCTCATGTGATAGTTTCTGCATATCATGCAATAGCATAACTTAGCAGAACAATTCGAAAAATCCTTTAATAAAATATGAAAAAAGGGAAAAACATAACATAAACTTCATAATAGCTTGACTTCCAATAAGAAATAAATATCAATTCATGCATTAAACATTTAAATGAACCAGAAGAAATCATGCTGAAAAGATTCCAAAACTTGGTATCAGTCAGAAAAGGGCTACACATCAGTTATTCAAGATACATGAACAATAATACTGACACAAAATGGCAAGAGATTAATACCTCCAACAATTGCAAGGGATCCAAAGACTCCCCATGGTTGTGAAGAAGACGAACTGCAGCTTTAAACATTGGGCCCTTTCCATTCTGTGGATTCAAGTACATATCTAACAACCTACAGCATATATTCAGATATGTAAAATGTAAAAACTAAGGTATTTCAAACCTAAAATCAATTCCAAGACAGAGCATACTGCACGTAAGCATCTCTTCTACCAATCTCTGTGCAATACCGCTCAGCAGCTTCACAATCTTCCAGTTTCCTTTCAGCCCAAAGAATCAGTGTAATTGCAGTCCAAGAAATTGATAATAAATAATTAACAGAAAATAAAACACTGGTTTAGTGGACTATTTAAACTTACAAGGCTAAGATCTCAAGCACCAACTCCTCGAGCCCCATTTTTCGATAAAGGATTGCCTGCATGGAATCCCAAAATTGAAGCTTCTCAAGTGCAAAATTGGCCTAACATTGGAAATAATTACAGCTTTGCCAGAGAAAACATGATATCTAAAAAATTTTAAGCTTCCCAAAAATTATAAAAGGAAAAAAATTAAGCATAAAAGTGATAATAACACTCTTTTCTAGTGATACCACCTCGATTATCAGACATATTAGCATGGAATTCTAAGACAAACTAGCATGTACATGTCAAGGCACAACTGACCTTACTTGAGATAACTTGCAACAACCAAGTCCATTACAAAATAACATGGAACGACTTGAAAAAATCAGGGGCCGTTTGGGAACATTTTTGTTTTTTATTTTTATTTATTTATGTTTTACTTGAATAAAATATGTTTGACAATTAGATTAAAATATGATTTTTTTTAAAACACTCGGAACATCTATAAATTATTTTGAGTGTTTTCAGAAACATGTTAATTTATTATTAGAAACAAAAAAAATAATATATGTAAGAAAAGCACAACAACAAACATTTTCTTAAAAATAAAAAATAAAATTGATCCCTAATAAGCCTTTCGCTTATTTTTTTTTTTCTAAAACATGGAGATATAACAAGCAAAGGAACGCCGCATTGCAACGTCTACATTTTCCAAGCAAATCAAAATGTCCATAAAACCAATCCAAAAACGCACATTTAGAACTGGTTTTGCTTTAATGATCCTAAATTGGGCGTTGGTGTTAGGTTTCACAAGATTTAGAAAGCACAAATCTCCAGAAACCACAAACACTGAATTTTAAATGTTGAACTGTGTCTGCATGTGCTATAGGGACGGTTGCTGCCCACTAGACCAAGATAGCAGCTCTAAATGTAAGGGATATTTAGTATATTATGTATAAAAAAAAATTAATAAATTTAAAATCTATAATTAATCTTCACTGATATATATAAATAATGAAATATTACTATTATATTTATAATAAAATAATCATGAAAGAAAAACAAAGTATGCACGTTATTTAGAACATCAATCACGGTTTGAAATATCAGACGTAACAAGAAAATTCGATATTTTTAATGAAAATCATGATCAGTTGAACTCATAATAAGTTATTATTAATCTTTAGTTATTTGCAATATAATAATAAAGAAATAAAATAAGATTTAAACATAAATAAGAAGTGATGGTATACTAGTCTGGAGGCATATGAACCATCCGGTAGTATATTATTTTTGGTATTATTTCAACTCATAATCAGTATAAACAAGCACACATAATTAGTTCAAATTTTAAACCTATCAAATATATCATATTCTTAAAAGAATAACAAACACTAAAACCAAAATAGAATGTTCAAACCATGGAAAATGTTAAAACTACATGACGTAGCCGGACAGGTTCGGCCCAAGTGTGGGAGGGCCAATCGGCTCTCTCTCTAGGGCCGGGGTTGTCACACACTCTTAATAGCAGCAAGGGCATTTCAAATGTTTGCATTTACTAGATTTAGGTTTTTGTTGATTATGAATAGTGGCCGTTTATAATATTAGGGATTTTTTTTTCATTTAAGATTTTTGAGGGACTTTGCTCCCTTTGTGGATCACGGATGGCAACAAGTTTGTATCCAAGGTGTTGGGTGGTGGTAAGTGTATTCCTTAGTTATTGGCGGTGACATCCCGGGTCTCCATCCTTGAACAATCCTTCATAATGCGATTTATGTATCCCGATTGATTGCGAGAGTTGGATACTCTGGTATCTTGTATCTTTTATCTTATTAATACATCTTGTCTTTATTCTGGTTAATTTTTATTTTTTCCTGTCCGGGATTGATTTATTGGTTATTCTTGTTGAATCTTCTCCACCACCCTTTCAACGGTATCATTCAGTATTAGAGCGCAAGCCCCATATTTTTTAGGTTTTTATGTTTCTTATTACAATAAAAAAATTTCAAAAAACAAATCACATCAATCCCTTAATAATTCATATCAAGATTCCTAACCCTAAAAATTTTCAAAATCAAAGTTTTATTACATTGATAAAAATTCCGCCCTGACACCTACCCCAAAAACCTAAACACCCAACCAATCTTGAATCGCAATCCTACATCTGCAGGAAACCTAGTCTAGACAAAAGAACACAATGCTGCCTGACCGACTTTTTGTGTAAATCAACAATTACAAGAATTTAATAACTCTACTAGAAGATTTAAATTCTAGCAACGATGTCAAAAACTTGACTGCGACTTTTTATTTATATATGTTTGATTTAATAAAGATGTATGGATATAATATTCAATAATGTTAAAGTCGAATTTGTCAACGCAAGTATACGTATCGCTCAAATAATATAGGACTCTAATGGAGTCCTAGATATCGATCCCGCAGGGAGAAATAGAATACCACGGACTAAGATTTAATAAAAGGTAATACTTCAATTACAACGACGTTCAAGTTGTTTATCTGTCACTAATAGGCAATTGAAATAAGCAGATGATTTGTATAGTAACTAAGTATAGAAAATAGTGTTTAATTGTGATATTCAATATATAAGAAAGCATATTTCTCCTTGCCAAGAAATTATAGTGAATGGATAAAATGAATTAGTTCAATTTATATTGTGTCAAATAGGAGCATACCTATTCTTTACCCTTTGGTCCAGGCATAAAGAACATTGACTAATCCTATGTTTGGTTACTGATTCTGCGGCTAGGCTGGGAGGATACCGGCTCTCACTTCGGAGCTCCCACGTTCCCCTCACCTGAGGGCTAACATCTATACATCAGCACCCAAACGATAGAACCGAATTTGGGATTTTAGTCTGTCACTCTAAAATCTCTAATTCTACGCTCGATAGTAATATTTCTCTATTTATTTGCACCCAACTTCCAAGGGCTTTGACCTCCCTGAATCTTGGATGTAATCTTCACTTTAGTTGTAAAACTCAACATATTTTAACAAATCAATTGGCCAGATTGAAAGTAAATTAAGATCGAAGTGAAAAGAT
>JXCR01103852.1:85511-96634 GCA_002079205.1 Phalaenopsis hybrid cultivar | reverse complement strand
ATCAGCAATAAGAGTGATTTGAACACCCAATTAAACTATTATTCCACGAGATGATTGTGATTGTATGTCTTCTTCACTCTAATATTACTGGATCTCTATCATGTGTATCAGAAAGTAGTTTGAATTAATTTGACACTATAATTAGAGAGAATAGAAAGCAGCAATAGATCAAAATCTCTTGGTGAGTACAAGAAAGGTAAAGGACTGAGACAAACTAACATGAATGAAAGTTACTCGAAACAAAATTTATGACAGACATAAGTAAACATGCGTACTAAGTAGAAATAACTAATTTTCAGCTGTGTTTAAGATATCTGACAAGTCACTTCCCTAAATAAGTACCGATGAAATGTGACTTCAAATTTGTAATCCATACATCAATGAAAGATATGATATTATCCAATCCCACTGTGCACATTAAGACAATGGAAAAAGCCCTACATAAGGTCCCTATAGGTATAAAATATGCAAATTACCAGTACAAGCATCAATCATTATCACAGCTTTACAAGCATATAACTTTGAGAGAGCCATTCTTTTGGGGAAAGTGGTAATCACCACATCAAAGAAATACTCGCAAGATAAAGAAAAAGAGGCATTTGCATACATGTCACATATGTTGTATGAATTTAAATATCACCTAAACATTCATATTACATGCATACTACTCAAATCTTTAACATAACTTTAAAAATACGACCATCATCAACTTTTTTAAAAGTGAAATACACAATTTCATGCATAGGTTTATAACACTAAGATGTTAGAAGTGTAAATATCAAGCTTTAGATATTAGATCTGTAAATACATAAGAATTGTGTGGTATGTATGTAAATTTCCCAAAGAAAATTTCATTACTTCGGAATTGTTACGTTGGCATATATATATTAAAATTTAAATATATATTAAAAGGGAAACCATGAAGATACAGTTTTTGCATACCTCTGATGAATTTCCACTTTCTTCGAATCAATTGAAGCAATCACTTTTTCTGCATAACCAATATAAAAAAAGTTAACATGTACCAACTGGAGGAAGGAATTCACAGGAACTTTCTTTTAGTACTACTGCATCACAAAAAATAAAATGCTAATGCCATCTTAAATTTAAGTTCCGAGTAAACTGGCGTTGAAAGGCTATGATGAATCGCCAAATATTCTTAAGGACAAACCATGAGAATACCTCATCCATATGAATAGCACAGAATAAAATAGAGATCAATAAGATTTCAGTAATTTGTCAAAATAGTCCATTAATATATCAGAAAATACAAATATTAGCATAAGGATTGTGTATCAGGCATGGCATACGATAATATGATGTGATAGTCAGGATCAGAAGATTTAAAGTGTATATAATGCATACCATGCCCTCAACTAATAAAGAAAATTAAGCTGAAAGCAACACAAATGGCATACCGCGCTGCTATTAAAAAGCCACTTTACTTTACAGCAAAAAGAAATAAAATATCCTAACCCTCATCTACTGAATTTCAGGAAAATCAAACGCTAAGACTTTCAAATCTAAACTGATCCTGAATTAATCCTGATTTAACATTTTCTTCCCAGCATACTCCTACAAAGCTGACGAAACTTTCCTGCACCTGCAACCCTTCTTCTGGATTACAGACTTCTCAAATTATTGAAAGTATGAATTGTTTCGGATTTTCATTATTTCCTTGATATAAAACTATGATTCCTGTACCTGCCAAATTTCCATCAGTCCTCGACTCTTTGTTGAGCTATGAAATTATTTAATAGTTAAAACTATGAAATAGTTTTGAAATATTTTGCTATTATTTTTACTCTTTAACTACTCTTCTCCAACCAATGTAGTCATTCATAGTATATTCCTTTATACAACATAATTTGTTTACAAATTAACTAATAGAATCATATGATTACAAGTCCAAAATCATACCAAAGTTTCAATTAAAAGAGTTAAGCTAACAAGAACCAACATAATGATGAATGCAACCCTCGCAAATTAAGAGTCTATTTCCGAAAAAATATTACCTCAGGACTCCGCATGAAGAGCTGCTTGCGAAGTTCAATCTCGAGCTGACACGTGGAAAGTCGGGCCCACCTCCATAAAAACAAAAATAAGAATTAAAACGTGCGACCCCACCCGACCGTGTTATAGGAATATTCTCTTCACGTTATTCTGAATATTTTCCACGTTATTCATGTGTTATTGATGTGTTATTGAGGTGATTTTGAGATATTATTGTTCTTTAAACAATAATACCAATAATACATGAATAACGCAGAAAATATTACCTCAATAACACAACAATAACACACAAATAACACATTAAAAATGAGCGACCCAGCTTGACCGTGTTATAGGAATATTTTCTTCGCGTTATTTATGTGTTATTAGTGTGTTATAAGAATAAAATGATAATTTAGCTATTTACAAATGATTATTTTACATTATTGTTCTACTTTAAAAATGATACATGTTACTATAAATATTTGTCTTTACTGTATAGGCTCAAAAAATACTATTAACCATAAACTTCTGAAAAATAATTAATAAACCTCATTATAATAAATAAATCAATAAATAAAATATAAAGGGCAATATTTGGCTTGACCGTGTTATAGGAATATTTTCTTCACGTTATTCATGTGTTATTAGTGTGTTATAGGAATAAAATGATAATTCAGCTATTTACAAATGATTATTTTACATTATTGTTCTACTTTAAAAATGATACATGTTACTATAAATATTTGTCTTTACTGTATAGGCTCAAAAAATACTATTAACCATAAACTTCTGAAAAATAATTAATAAACCTCATTATAATAAATAAATCAATAAATAAAATAGAAAGGGCAATATTTAAGAATGTCGTTCTCCATAATTCACATTAATAACACACCAATAACACAAGAATAACGTGAAAAATATTTAGAATAACGCGAAGGGAATATTTTTATAACACGGTTGAGCTGGGTAGCGCGTTTTTAATGTGTTATTGGTGTGTTATTCATGTGTTATTGGTGTGTTATTGAGATAATATTTTTCGCGTTATTCATGTGTTATTGGTATTATTGTTTAAAGAACAATAATATCTCAAAATCACCTCAATAACACATCAACAACACATAAATAAAACGAAAAATATTCAGAAAAACGCGAAAGAAATGTTCCTATAACACGGTTGGGTCAGGTCGCGCGTTTTCATTCTTTTTTTCATTTTTTATGGAGGTGGGTCAGACTTTCCACGTGTCAGCTCGAGATTGAACTCCGCAAGCAGCTCGAGATTGCATGCGAAGTCCTGATGTAATATTTAAAGAAGCAGTTGTGAAGCTGCTAAAGAAGATGTTGTTCAAAAAATTGTTATGACTATTACAAAAGATTTTTTTTTTTTTTGAAAAGTCAGACTGTAGTTTTCTGGCAACCACCGCATATAGTCAAGTTTGGTGGGAAAACGCAGCTTTTAACTGCATTTTTTTTAGAACACGGACAAAATGTTGTCGTGTCAAACAAAAAAAACCACGTTGCGCGACCGCATCGCCGCCCCAAACTCACCCTAAAATTTATTTCCAGGATAAAAGATTTACAACTTTAAAATCCATGAAATGCTTAAAAAGTTATATAAATATGTTAAGGTATAAAATAGTACAGTAACTGTTTATTAATCCACAATATAAGTAGGAAAGTATTAAACCATGAATAGTTCTCTGATGAAAAATAGATCTATATTCAACTTTTGTGTCAGCACTCTCATAGTTTTAAGATGAAGCAGAATAAAACATAGAAATATTTGTTATAAAAACTTGAAAACATCTGTAAGATTTACTATAGATCTCCTAGATTCAACTTTTGTATCAGCACTCTCATGGTTATATGATGAAGCAGAATAAAGCATAGAAATATTTGTTATAAAAACTATAAAAAACGTGTAAGATTTACTGAAACTTCTAATGTTGTTAAACAACAAATTAGTCAAACATCTACTAAGTATAATCAAATAACTAATTTTTTCAAGCACAAATGCTAATATGTAGATGGAGTATTCAGATGCCTACAAAAAGATTATGATACAGTTGCTAATATGTAGATGGAGTATTCAGACGACTACAAAAAGATTATGATACAGTTCAATGGAAACATAAAAACAATCTCCATAAAAGCCCAAGATAGATTCTTTGCAGATCACACAATATACTGACGGTTCAATCCTTCATCAGACAAGAAGACAATTAATAGCATTTGAACAAAGATAATAAAGTCAGAGATGGAGCATTTGAAGAAAGATAATAAAGTCAGAGATGGAGCAAATTAATCTCAAGTATCATAACAATAGATTATAAACATATTAACCAAACATTCTTCTTGTTATTAATCACATTACCCTCTTTCATATTTGCATGCTACAACATAGCATTATTTCATTATTTAGGCCAGCTTTTTAATAACTTCGATACCAGAGTTAACCCAAATCACGATACAGGACGCGAATTTATTAATAACTTAAAAGATCGGTCACAACGATGACTCAAAAAAAAGGAAGATCACAAAAATCAAAACATAAAGCAAAACATTACAAACAAAGGCTCAACAAATAAAGGCACAACAAGCTCGATGAGGAGGGAGTCAGAGAGATAATGTTGGAGCGGCGGTTGAGGTGAATGTCGGAGCAATGTAGGGCGAATGCGGGCAGCAAGTCTGCATTCGTCGAGGCATCAAACCACGGTTGGAAGAAGAGGAAAACTTTGTCGAAGGGTGAAATGTTGAGGAGGCAAGGATGGCAGCCGAAGCCGAGGAACGGAGGCAAGAAGGGCGGCCGAAGCCGAGGAACGGAGGCAAGAATGGCGGCTGAAGCCGAGGAGTGGAGGCAGAGAAAGACCATGAGCTCTAGAAAGGAGGGAGGCAGCGGGTGGAGGCACTGGGAAGGCCTGACGGAGGTTGCGCCCTTCTAAGAGTGAGGTGGCAAGAGGCGGAGGGGTGCAGAGAAGCTTTCGGCGATGATGCTGGAAGGGCAGCAGGGAGCTGCGAATGCAGGTTACTACAGTGGAGTCATCCGGAAGGACAGCAAGTGGGTTGAGAACTGCCTGCAGTGAAGCAACAGAGGAATCGGTGATGGTCCAGAAGGGCAGAAGGGCAAAAGGGCAGAAGGGCAGTAAGGTTGCACTGCCTGCAGGAAAGCTGGTCGACGGTCTGGAGGCACAGCAACAGACTTCCACAATCCTACAGGGAAGTTGCAGTGGAACTTGGCGGCAATCTAGGAAGAGCAGCAAGGGAATCGGGTGGCTATTGGCTGGCAGAGAGGTGGTCAGTGGTGTGGAGGGTGACTAAAACATCGACGGTCTGCGTGGAATGACGAAGATAATCACCACCTCGGACGAGTACATTCCTACTCATCGGATACAGCCCTTAAGAGGGAATCACTCGGATAAAACTGAATTTGAAATTTCAAAATTAAAACACCTATCTCAGGGCACATCAAGTCCTATTTATAAAGAGACGACTCAATAAGGAAAAGCTAAAATAAGGAGAATAAAATCAGATTTTAGGGCTTTTAAAATAAGGAAGGAAATAAAATAAAATTTCAGTTTTATTTAAAATTACAGGGAGAATAAAAATCATATTTTAGTTTTATGAAAGGTTTTAAAATTAGAAGAAAAATAAATATCAGAATCAAGAAAAGGCCACCATCTTAAAATGTTACATTGTTCATGATTTGTTTTCTTATGTTTGATATTTTTTGTTGTCTAACAATCTCGTTGCCAACCTCCTCGTGGAATTGTTAGATTTCGTAAACTCACTCGGTAGCATATTGGCTGAGTTTTAATGTTGGCAGGAGTAGAAATAGGTCAAGTAGTGTGAGCGATTGCAGTCGTAGAAAATCTAGAAAGGGTTGTGTCCCGTTATGGTGGATCTGTTGTAGGTAAATTCAGTTTCAGCAAGAATGAGATCCCATTGTTTGGTTTTCTTTCTGACAAAACATCTTAATAGGTTTCCCAAGCTCATGTTCACTATTTCGGTCTGATTGTTGATCTGTGAGTGAACTGTTGAACTGAATTGAAGCTTAATGTCTAATTTCCCCCATAAGTTACGCCAAAAGTGGCTCGGAAATTTGACATCTTTGTTAGAGGTAATGGTTGTGAGAATCCCATGTAACCTGACAATCTCCCTGAAGTATAAGTCAGCAATATAAGAGGTGTCTAGTTAGCGGTGATAGGGTACGAAATGTGTCATTTTTGAAAATTTAACCACGACAACCATTACAGAATCTATATTCATCTGTGTCTTGGAGAGACCTAGTACGAAGTCTATGCTGACATCCACCAAGGGGGTTCTTCTGCTACAAGTAACAACATATACAAACATGTATTTTGATCTCTTGTTTTTGTCAAATGGCAAATCCAGCATTGTCAAATGTGTCGCTCTACATCCCTTGTTAGTCGAAGCCAGAAGACGTATTCATTGAGGGTGGGAGACTTTTCTCTGCTGAGATAGCCTGCGAGGCCTCCATTATGGTTCTCTTGTACAATTGCTCTCTTAAGAAGCATCTTGGACCGCATAGTTTATTGCGGTATAACAAATAGTCATCTGCCCAGTGGTAGTGTCAGGTAGGCTTTTCCTGACATTATTCTCATACATCTTTGAAGTATTTTTTTGTTGTGTACAGGCTTTTGATGTCCTCGAACCCTATGATGTTTGTTTACAAATAAGTGATTAAAAAGTGATGTTTTTTTAGTGCATCTGCAACACGTTTCTAGCTCCCAGCTTTGTGTTTAAGTACGAAATTGAATGATGCTGAAAAATCTACCCAAGTTGTGTGTCGGCCTTTCAACTTACTTTGGCTATTCAAAATTTTCAAAGCTTCATGATTTGTAAACAAGATGAACTCACCTGTAAGTCGTGGCTCCAATGCTTGAGGGCTCTCACTAAAAAATAAATTAAATGTGATTGATGTATATGCAATTAATAGTAATAAAAAGAACCATTCCTCTCAAAGCCGATTGCACTATGTTAGCATATCAAGAAAATATAATGATAGACCATAATCTCATACCAACAAAAGAAATTAAGCTTCCTTGGAGCATTAGAGAATAATCATCAAAAAATTTGTGCAGGCATTGGCTTATGAAGAACCAATAGTATAGTGTATATACATTGATAGCTTAAAAATAGCTCAAGTTCCTAATTCATGCTACATTCATTAAAATGGGCTGCAAACCACGGGAAAAGGAAAAACAAAATAAATACCATTTCATATGTCAACTGAACGGCATAAATTTTAACTGATTTAGAAACGTTCTATCTCATTCCAAGGGAACTGGTCTTAGTAAAATTGTAAAAGCATATAAAAAGAAAAATCTTCATAAATATCTTCTTAATTACCTGGTGAAAGTTGTTCGTGGCGTATATCAGATGTTAAAACCAGGATGGCACTTTCTTGATCAATATCCGCAATCTAAATCCAATAAAAACCGATTAAGTAGACATATGGATGATGCTAAAACTATATTTATAAAAATTCAATAAAAGAAATGAACAAGGTTAAAAAAGGGGCATTTAAATACATACCACCTAATTCCTATGCTTTTACATATCCAAAACACCTAAACTTTACTCTTTACATTTATACCATCCGAATATTTCATATCACATCAAAAATACCATCATTTTAACTTTTAAAAAGTGAAATGGACCTTTTGGTATATACGAAAATCTTCCTATAAAAAATAAAAAACTAAAAAAAAACTAACCCATCCAAGATGTTCAAGAACAAGAGCTTCATCAGATGACTCCTGCAGCAACTTCGATGCCTCAGAAGCAGCAGCAATTCTCCAACTCGAGAGCGAATCAGAAGAAGAATCTGAGGGGTTATCCAAATGAGTCGTGGGATCTTCCCAGAATGCCGTTGAATAGTTTTTCGCCATAACACGCCATATAGTGAGAGCCTTAGAGTACATCCCTTTACTAGCATACAAAAATGCAAGAGTGCGTAAATGCCCGGAGCCATCTAGTAAGGTTTCTAAGTCCTCCTGCACGAAGATTCCACTGCTTGCCAACATATACATAGTGCATTCTCTTGAGGCTTATACTCACTTAAAGTGTAATTGTGTGAATAACACGAGCCAATTATGTCTCAAGATACACTGAAACACATTATGTGAGAACAACAAAAAGGAAAAATACATACCACAACACAGCTGTTCTCAGATGAANAAAGTGTAATTGTGTGAATAACACGAGCCAATTATGTCTCAAGATACACTGAAACACATTATGTGAGAACAAAAAAAATGAAAAATACATACCACAACACAGCTGTTCTCTGATGAGGCGAGCTTCTCCATATCCAGCACACGATTAAGAGCACTGTAAAGGTAAATTAAAAGTGTGTCGACGCCTTCTTTCACCGGAGAAAGCAATTCCTTCTCCCGGCAGATGACTAGATACCTGTCCATTAAAGGTTGATAAGGATCAAAGATTAAAGATTCTATATTCCAAAGGCTCATTTGGGATCAATTTTGTTTTTGTTTTTTTTTTTCTTTTGTTTCAAAAAACAAGTTTGTTTAGCGTGTTTTTCACATGTTTCNGATAAGGATCAAAGATTAAAGATTCTATATTCCAAAGGCTTATTTGGGATCAATTTTGTTTTTGTTTTTTTTGTTTTTTTGTTTTTTCTTTTGTTTCAAAAAACAAGTTTGTTTAGGGTGTTTTTCACATGTTTTTGTTTCTTGTTTTCAAAAACAATTTATCATGTTTTTTAAAACATCCTAAATAACAATTAGGTGTTTTAATAACAGTCACATCTTAATCAAATTTGACGAACATGTTTTGCTTCAGATCAAAATATAAACAAAGCAAAATAAAAACAAAAGTAATCCCAAACAGCACTTAAAAAAAATGCTTGTAGCTCCAATGATACGATCTCCTATATGATGAGTTAATCAAGCNAATTTGACGAACATGTTTTGCTTCAAATCAAAATATAAACAAAGCAAAATAAAAACAAAAGTAATCCCAAACGGCCCTTAAAAAAAATGCTTGTAGCTCCAATGATACAATCTCCTATATGATGAGTTAATCAAACAGTATCTTATCTCATTTGAACTTTATAAGAAGCAACCTGATAATGTTTTCAGTTGCTGACTTCAATAAATCACCTCTGCTTGGTGGATTCAAAATAAAATCCTCATCGCTATCGGTGACAATACCAGCTTTTCTGAGAAACATCGCTCGTTGAATGGCATGAAGCCCGTCATCAACAACTTGTTCGAGGGGCACAGGGGGAGGATGCAATCCCCAATAGCGCTTCCTTGGCGCCTGAAACATGAACAAAATATACAATATGTAAGGGGCTGTATGATAACAGACTTTTAGTAGAGTTTAACTTAAATCTTGGTAGAAATAAAAAAATGGCAATTTTAAATCCAGGAATTCATATCCAAATCCTACTCAATCTTTTTCTTAGTTTTGTCTTAAATCTGAGATTTACTAAATCCTCCTGTTGGCAAGATTTAGGGGCTGTTTAGTAATGGCTTTACCTGCTTTGGTAAATCTTGCCAATCTGGATTTATTAAATCTGGACAATGACGGGATTTAGTATGCCCAAGATTTAAAGCAAAACTGAGAAGAAAAGTATGAAGAAACAGGGTTTATGGAATCTGGGATTTAAAAATGCCATTTATGTTGTCTGGCAAAATTTAAGTTAAATTCCAATTAAATTTGTTACCAGAAAGTACCTTGGTAAATCTAGATTTATATAATTTACTAAAGCTGCTAAAGTTGTTATCATAGAGCCCCTAAACATGCACTGTCATAAGGATTTGTAAAAACTATAACACGCACGCATACAAATAACCTGAAGACCTTTACAAACACAATTGAAGGTCACATATCGCAAAATAGAAATAAAGCAACTCATACATCTCTGTTCAGTCATTCAAATTGGCATCTAGTAGGAAGAAAGCATTCAAACAGCGGATAAGAAGCTTGGAAATTTTAACTAAGGCCTGACAAATACTATATAGCATCAACTTTCTAATTGAAACTGTCGATGAATATTATTTCCCATAAATCAGCTTTTGCTTAGCCATATAATAGATCCAACAAGAACAAATTAACTTCGGTTATATAAAAAAGGGGCATTTACATACTTTAGGTGTTAGATATGTAAATCCATAAGAATCGTGTGGTGTGTATGCAAGTTTCCCATTAAAAAATATAAAACTAAAAAAAAAAGGCAAGAACACCAGTCTCAATGTAATCACTAGGTATAAAACGCTACTCAACCCGCACATAATACTGAATCACAAATAAAATTTGGAAAGGAGCCTTGAAACAACTGGAAGACTGGTCAAGTACCAGTTGAGACCACCGGTTGGGCTCCCTCATTATGAATGAAAATATCTCAGACGGATCCATTGTTTCTGATTGCAGAAAGTGATTGACAGCTTCTTCAAAATGCAGCTCGAACAGTAATAGGAAGCCCACTTGGGCGTGCACAAAGCAAAGCATCTCCTTTGTCATTTCGCCTTCTGATTCAAACTCTTCCACAAGGTTGATGGCTCCCTTAAAATTCTTCTTCTTTAGCAAATCTTTAATCTGCTCTTCTGGAGACACTTTACGACAACAGAAGGCCTGAATGTAGGAAAATAAAACTTGTGTTCAGAGAGATGACACACAACATATATAAATGACTGAGTAATACAAGAATGAAATAATTCTCATAACAAAAACTACAATGTATGAAAGAAAACAAACATCAATTGACAGTACAAGACTTACCAACCTTATAAGTTGTTCCAACGATTACAATCTCTCCACTGCCCTGATTATCACAAGCAACAATACATGAGCCAACACTATTCTTTGTCAACTGTAACGACTGCACCCAAACACTAGTTTTCTTCCTATACAAATCCAATCTGCCATCTCTTGCAACAATTACATATGGATGCATCTCAGCAATGGATTCTGGAACGTACTGGAAAATCAAACTCCCACCAACCGGATGCCCCAGAGCATTGGAAACTACACCAACTTTATCGAACAACAAAAGCACATCGGAGCTTCGCACTAAAACTCTCGCCAAAGGCGAAGAGGATTCGGGAAGAGAAAATATTAACGATCCTTTACCAGTAACA